>JBCFYV010000811.1:197801-243046 GCA_039000515.1 Timema cristinae
GTGTTTGGTGAATTGACATTTTCGAACATCACGTGAGATAGCAGCTTTGATTCCTGAAACAAACAATAACACCTTCATTTATTTTTTAGTATGGAGGTTTTTTTTTGTGGATGACATTTCTGAGCAGGAGTGACATGACATCCTTCGACCGACTTATTTAAACTATTAGCCACCCTAGTGGAACACGATGTTTCTAAAGGGTACACCACATCAGGTTGTCTACACGTCGTACCCACAATGAAATGATGTGATGATAGTAATTATGAAGGTTTGGGCTAGTGAGAATATTAAACTTTACTTAAGACTAATTTACCGACCCCTGGTGACCATTGGGATCATTCCCCTTAAGATAAGGATACCCAAGGTACCCGCTGGGAATTGAACCTGGTACCCCTAGGTTCGTAGCCAGATACACTGAGCACTACGCCATGGGCCGGACCATTAGTACACTTGTCATTACGGGGTTTTATTTAAGGAGTAGGATCCGCATCGATGGTCAAATGATTTCGGGATTCACTATCAAGGTCCGAATCCCGAATCGATGTACCGGCTATGAGTGTTTTTTTTTTCTAAATGGTTTCCACCTCCTTCACCACAAAAATGCTGCTTATTTCCTCTAAATGTTACCTTCCACATCCGTGCCTAATAATTGGTGTAAATATGTGGATAACTTAGATAAGAAGCTAAAAACACAATAGCTAAGGGGTAGGAGGGAGAAAGATAGTTTGAGAGGAAATGCATCCGAACTAACGTGGAGATTGAATTGATAAACCAAAGGGATGCATCACGTGTGGAAAATCAAGCTCAGTGCACCCGGCCTGGAGTTTAATCTCGTCCCGATGGTAAATATTATGGATTGTTTGATTTATGTATAGAGGGTTGGGGAGCAGCGCGCTCCCTTATACATTTAACAATGTTGTGTAGAGAGGGTTGGGGTAGCAGAGCACCCCCTCATAACAATGTCATGTACAAACATTGTCTTGCAATTATTGCAAGAAAAATATCGTGCTGTATTATTCATTACGTTCCACGCCATGAAAATAGCCGTCTGCAGCCGACACATACACGTCACACAATACCTTGGACAGCTCAATAACGCATACTTTGTTTGAATAAGAGATTACAACAAATATTATATTATAATTTATAACAGGATATTATCATATTTTTGTTTAATGAATTGTAAAAAATAGTTTTAAGTTCTTTAAATTTTTAATATTTAATGTGTTTTATCCAAACCGACTGATTTATTTTTTTTGTCACCGCATCTTACTACTCGTTCCAGTTATATGTACTTCTAATCGCGCCAATATGTTAGGGATGAGGAAGGTTAAGTTTACAGGAAGCCCACTCGCACTTGCATGGAGGGAGAGTGTAAAATCCACTTAGGGAAAACTATCCTAAATACACCCAAGTGTAGTTCGAACCCCGATCTCTCCACTATATTGGCAGTCCAATCTATTGTGCCTCGGACCATTTGGCTATGGAAGAGGATTAATAAATTATTCAGCCCACGACTTACAAACTAGCTTAATTCTAGAGCAGACACAAAACCCAGTCCTCCAGCCAGTAATATCTCACTGTGGATGAGGAAACCCAAATTTTACCCAATGATATATATTTCTCGCCATGGTAGGAATTGAGCTTGAGACTCTTAATTCAATAGACATACGCACTATAAACTGAACCTTGGGTTTCTTATTAAATTAAATTGGTATTAATATTAGTTGAAGATTATAGAACTATTTTCTGAATTTGCCGTTACGTTTCATCGACTGTCTTTACACGTCTTTCCCCAGGCATCGACGCATTCGCACTCCAAACTGATACTCGTATCAGAGGGTTCGTACAAGTAGTGAATGTTGCCAATCTTATCACACTATAATCCCACCAGAAGTTATCAAAATCATACTATAATTTCCCGCCAGATTTGAATTAAATAAAGCTAGTTGTTGTAATGATAAGTTTTTACTTTCTCATATAAAAAGAAAGTATTGTGATCGTGATAAGCGATCCCAAGATAATGACTAATTTTTAAGTTTTAAATGAACATGAACTCAAAAAAGTGGCTTCTACTATTTGTCTGTCTGTCTACCTGCCTTTCTGTCCCCGGCCACGGAACCAAAATGGTTTGATGGATTTTCTTCAAACTGGATATTTAGTTTTTATAGGGCTATATCACCAAACAACTATTTTTATTTTTACTCTAACCCTTCAAATAAGGGTAGTTTTCTGATGAGTAATTTTTTTTTTAATTCCATATTTTTCAAAATGGTTACAACTCTTTTGTTTATAATGCACATCTAAGGTTTGTTTGACATGGCAAATAGGATTATATAATTGGTTTTTGGGCAAAAATTCGTTGAAGGGTAGTTTACAGATAAAGGATTTTTCAAAAACAGGAAATATTTTACAAATGGCCCTAACGATTTGGTTCCGTCTTGGGAGTTATTGACATGGAAAATAACAGTGTCTACTTGTTTTGGGGGTAAAAACTCATTTATGGGTAGTTTAATGACGAGTGATTTTTTCAAAAACTTGAACTATTTTAGTAATTGCTCTAACAATTTGGTTCCAAATGGATATGTTGGGAGTGTTTGGCATGATAAATTATCCTGTATACTTTGCTTAGGGTAAAAATTCAATAAAGGGTCTTTTGCTGAGGAGTGATTTTTGAAAATTTGAATTATTTTGAAAATGGCTCAAACGATTTTGCTTTAAATGTACAGTCCATCTGGGGAGTGCTTGTCATAAACATCACCAATAAAGGTTTATACTTGTTTAGGGAGGAAAATTTGGCTATGGGTAGTTACCTGATGACTGTATTTTAATTTGAATATGTTAACAATGGTTATAGGGATTTGGTTCAAAATGGGTATCTGGAGACTTTTTTTTTTACATATCAATAATATTGTATCTTTATTTAGTATTAAATATATATTAATTTAATGGTAGTTTACTTTAAATAAATTATAGAACATTTGAATGTTTTGGAACTTGACCTTAAAGATTTAATTTAAAATGGTAATCTGTGGATAGTATTAAATGATAAATTTAGGGTAGTATACAAATATTTTATTTTCGAAAATTTGAATTTGTTTATAATATTTGAATAGTTTGGTTTTAAATATATATATAAATAGTGATTATTGTGATTGAAATTTATCTATTTGTTTTTATGAGTAGAAATTATTTAAAAGTATTTTTAATAAGAAACCTGTATTTAAAAATTATCTCTGAAGCTATAACACCAAAAATGAAAAAGTTTGTGCGATTAGGTGGTACCATTTATTTGGTTAAACCATGGTCCTGATACCTCACAGCAAATAAATTGCAAGTCTAGTTTACTTTATATTTTAATTAATACATACTCAATATATAATGATAAGTCAAAATCCCTTATCGTCAAAGGAATCTAATTGGAGATATTGATGAATGCTGAAGTTTCAAAACCTCAGTAACAACCAAAAGTATTTTTCGCTAAGCCTTTTGTCTGTGTCGGAGGGGAGAGGGAGGGATAAAGTTCCTATCCTGAGTCTCAAGTAGCCCCAGTGTAATAGGCAATAGTCTAGTTCCTCCACAACACCTCAACGAAGGAATTATAATTACTCCGAGTTCAATAGTATAGTTCCTCCACAACACCTCAAGGAAGGAATTATAAGTAGTCCGAGTTCATTAGTCTAGTTCCTCCATAACACCTCAAGGAAGGAATTAATTATGAGTAGTCCAAGTGCAATAGTCTAGTTACTCCACAACACCTTAAGGAAGGAATTAATTATGAGTAGTCCAAGGCCAATAGTCTAGTTACTCCACAACACCTCAAGGTAGGAATTAATTATGAGTAGTCCAACTGCAATAGTCTAGTTCCTCCACAACACCTCAAGGAAGGAATTATAATTACTCCAAGTGCAATAGTCTAGTTACTCCACAACACCTCAAGGAAGGAATTATAAGTAGTCCGAGTTCAATAGTCTAGTTCCTCCACAACACCTCAAGGAAGGAATTAATTATGAGTAGTCCAAGTGCAATAGCCTAGTTACTCCACAACACCTCAAAGTAGGAATTAATTATGAGTAGTCCAAGTGCAAGAGTCTAGTTCCTCCACAACACCTCAAGGAAGGAATTAATTATGAGTAGTCCAAGTGCAATAGTCTAGTTACTCCACAACACCTCAAAGTAGGAATTAATTATGAGTAGTACAAGTGCAATAGTCTAGTTCCTCCACAACACCTCAAGGAAGGAATTATAAGTAGTCCAAGTGCAATAGTCTAGTTCCTCCACAACACCTCAAGGTAGGAATTAATTATGAGTATTCCAAGTGCAATAGTCTAGTTCCTCCACAACACCTCAAGGAAGGAATTATAAGTAGTCCAAGTGCAATAGCCTAGTTCCTCCACAACACCTCAAGGTAGGAATTAATTATGAGTATTCCAAGTGAAATAGTCTAGTTCCTCCACAACACCTCAAGGTAGGAATTAATTATGAGTATTCCAAGTGCAATAGTCTAGTTCCTCCACAACACCTCAAGGAAGGAATTATAAGTAGTCCAAGTGCAATAGTCTAGTTCCTCCACAACACCTCAAGGTAGGAATTAATTATGAGTATTCCAAGTGCAATAGTCTAGTTCCTCCACAACACCTCAAGGTAGGAATTAATTATGAGTATTCCAAGTGCAATAGTCTAGTTCCTCCACAACACCTCAAGGAAGGAATTAATTATGAGTAGTCCAAGTGCAATAGTCTAGTTCCTCCACAACACCTCAAGGAAGGAATTAATTATGAGTAGTCCAAGTGCAATAGGCTAGTTCCTCCACAACACCTCAAGGAAGGAATTAATTATGAGTAGTCCAAGTGCAATAGTCTAGTTCCTCCACAACACCTCAAGGAAGGAATTAATTATGAGTAGTCCAAGTGCAATAGGCTAGTTCCTCCACAACACCTCAAGGAAGGAATTAATTATGAGTAGTCCAAGTGCAATAGTCTAGTTCCTCCATAACACCTCAAGGAAGGAATTAATTATGAATAGTCCAAGTGCAATATCCTCTAGCAACTTTTCAGGCCCTCCCAAGAAAATGTGATTGTATACCTGTAAGAAAATTCTATGAATTATTTTCTTTTCTTCTTTATCTATGGAAACTAAAACGGGGTAGACACCGTTGAGTCACCATTGTTACAAACGTTCAGAAATATTTCATTTCATTTGAACATAATAACTGGTGTAGTGGTCAGAGTTCATGGCTGCTGAACTAAAGGTCTCAAATTCGATTCCCAACTAGTACAGGGGATTTTTCTCAAGAGGGGTAATTCTCATGTTCACCAATGTTTAATTAACTAGGCTTAAGTTATTTTAAGATCTTCATTTGCTTCACCCGGTTTTATTCACCATCACCATCACCTTATCTCTTCGGCACATGGAAAGAGCATCCACGAAAATGATTTTCAGTTAATACATTCAAACGACCTCTGGGAAACTGTACATTAGTACTAGGAACTCTTTCCGTACACTGAAGTACATATTGATTTAGTTCAGAAAGACTATTATTATTATATCATCATCATCATCATCATAATTCCATAGAACAAATACTGATACAAACAGTTTAAAGTATTTCAAATTCAATATAAAATCACTTCTTTGATCCAACACTGAGAAACGTTTTTAATTATTTCAAATTAGTTAGAAAGTGCTCAATAAATTCAACACAATTACAAACGCTGCCTGCGTCATGACAGGTCAAGATAAACTTTCCCTTGTTAGTAAGTTTACTCAGCGAGTTATAAAGATTTAAAATTAAAACAAAAATCACAGTTTCTTAAATAGTTTTAGAATTAGTCTTATGGTGTCACAAAATTATTATTTATATGTTGAAGTAGCTCTCCATCACTTTTTTTTTTTTTTTATAAATCATATATAGCTTAGATTATATGGCTTGGTCGCGAAAATGTCCTGTAGAATTCATCCTTCAAGGATGAAGATTAAAAATTTCCGTGGTAGAATAATTTATATCTATAAAAGAAAACAGGAAAAATGTGATTTTAAAAAGCAAGCCAATGTTTTCAGGGAGATAATAGTATTGTAACCGTGTAAACTCGTCAGAGAAAAAGGGGAAGTGCTATCTGCAGATAAACAATAGGTCTTGCAGGCTGAACTACTCATTTTTTTCCCTCTCTTTATATTCCGCACATTGGTGTCTAAGCGTGATATTGCTTAGACTGGTTAGGTGCATCAAGTTAAGATGCAACTAGCTTCGCAAAATAACTTTTGAACTCTTCAAGTAAGCAACGCCATTATATATTTTAAATATTTCAAATCAATTAGAAAAAGCACTCCGTAAATCTACCATTATTACGAAGCAATTAAATGTTTCCAATTAATTTGAAAAGCACTTCATAGATACAAGCAAAGGTTCTTAAAATTTTCAAATTGATTCAAAATCTTAAATTAGTTTCATTATTGATAAAATACCTTCCTCGCCTGTTGTACACAAAAGAGATCCCTCAAATCCATGCAGGCACTAAACCTATCCGCTCCCCACCTCGAAATTCTTCGTGTGTATGACACCTTACCGCTCAAAGCGCTACTGGAGATGTGAAAAACTGATCCAACTATCTAAAACAGCGCTCGGTTTGGCCTTGCTCTCTAGAAAGTGACGTCATGCGCAACTAACAGAGGTCCTGTCGCGACTAGTTTTCTCGGGAATTCATTAATATGCATGGCTTCATTTCCTGCTGTGCTGAGGTCTTCTAATGAGTACCTACAATAAGTTTCTGTCGGTCCATAAGGGTGGACCGGGCCACCGGGTGGGCCGGTTTGATTTGGGCGGCAGCAACTACTTTTTATAGAATAAAACTATCAATTCGATTCTAAATGATTTATTTCTATAATTCTTTTAATCTAAAATTACTCTTAGTAAGTCTGAGGGTAGCCATAATACGTTATTTATGAAGATATACGATGACATTAAGCAAGGCCGTAGCCAGGAAGCAGGGTTTAGGGGTTCAACCCCCCCCCCCCCCCTAGCCCCCAACACGAAATTTATGAACAAATTATACATGGCTTTACTTATGTTTCAAACAATATAAAAATTAAGGTACACATACAGGGTGTTGAGTTACCATAAAAAGTACTTTAGCTTCTAGAGGTGTTTAATATTTATAAACGGGTAGTAAGACGCGATGCTAATAATAAAATAATAATAATAATAATAATAATAATAATAATAATAATAATAATAATAATAATAATAATATAATATAATATTTATAATTTCTTATAGCGTTCGGTAGTTATTATGTCATGTTGCAAATAAAAACCTCACTTCAGATAGCTTCTAGAGGTGTTTAATATTTAGAATTTTTCCGAACTTACGGTAGTTAGGGGGTTATTTTACCGTTAAAAACATTTCGGAGAGCTTCTAGAGATGTTTAATATTTAGAATTTCTCCTAGCCTTCTGTAGTTATGGTGTTATGTTGCATAAAAATACTTCAGATAGTTTCTAAAGGTGTTTAATATTTAGAATTTCTCCTAGCCTTCTGTAGTTATGGTGTTATGTTGCATAAAAATACTTCAGATAGTTTCTAAAAGTGTTTAATATTTAGAATCCCTCCTAACCTTCTGTAGTTATGGTGTTATGTTGCAGAAAAATACTTCAGATAGTTTATAGAACTGTTTATCATTTAGAATTGTTTCTAGCTTTTGTCAATTGGGAGATGTGCCAACCAACCCCCCCCCCCCCCCGAAATTATTGGCTGGCTACGGCCTTGATATTAAGCGTAAAAAATCTTGTTGTTGTTCCTTGGTGTTGTTTATAAATAACTTCTTAAGGCTGCATGAAGGTGGGACTGTTGGGCAGAGAAAAGAGCAAAAATAACACCTACTTTGGTACATTTTTCCGGATTATGAAATATCGCAGGAGTACGTGGTATTTTTTATTTTGTAGTTCAAATATATTTCTATGTTTCTATAGAAAGATATTATAAACAATCTTATTGATTAATTGACTAAATTGATGCAAAATTTTGCATTTCTACGTTGTGAGTGGGGTCAATTTTTTTTCTATATAAACAATGAATTTCAGCTCAAATAAAGGTACGTATTTTTTTCAAATTAAAATACCACATAGAACCTACGTAATTTTGTGCCAAAGTTTGTTTAAATTAGTTCAGTGATGTCCCGCAAGGAATTCTGCTATCGCTTACGTAGCTTGCCTACCCCCTCCACCAAACCCAACCTTCTCTTTAGACAATGTCGGGTGACAGGTACCAGGAATAGCTTAACACCCTCTTCCTCCCCCCTCCCACCCCCACAACCCGTTCAAGGTCGGTCTGGGTCATTAACCAGTTATATGCTTGCCAACACATCTTGAAAGTTTTGAGCATGCTCTTTCAAATACATTGAAGAATAAATATATTTTGGTTTGTTTGTGTCTAGTAAAGTAGTTAACTTTTCTAGGCTTTACCAAATAATGATTATCTTAGTGTTTTGATTTAAACTGTCAATCATTTTATCACTAGAAAGCTCTTTCGTAGCTTTTGGTCATTTTTAAAATGTTTTATCAGTATTGTTTGTGCTTTCGTGATTGAACACTTACTCTACACCACACAATTAGGAGCGTCGGGCTATTATGTGTCTGGACGCTATCGGTGTGCCCATCCAACATCTTCTATGGTACATACTTGCCATGAGGAAAGTGAAGTTTATGATTTTCCAATCATGAGTTAAAAAAATAAATGTTCAGTCCCGAATGAATAACCCTACATTATGTGTGGCTGTTTATACAAGAAAAACCGTACTAGAATAGCATCTGACAGCTATAAACGTTACTTAAATTATTATCATGTGTCCATACGTCATGTGATCTAAAGCTGTAACTTTTTCATAGATATTATCAATAGCTATCAATTTATACTAATAATATAGTTCAACATTTCAATGTTTACCAAAAAAATATGTTGGTATTTAAAAAAAGTTCCTTCCTAATGTTCTAACTGTACCCAAAACGTTGTGTACAGACTACATAAACATTTTACCACAGTGCGTGCCCCACATGTAAGTTAAAAATAATAAAATAGAAAACGGATTATTTCTTTATTTCATAATAAGGTTCCTGCCAATGACTACAAAATACCAAAAATTAAAATTTACCTTTATAATATGTTACTGTTTGTCCATAAGTGTCATTTAAAGAAACACCGTAAATCCGAACACTGTACTACGCCATATTTAAGGCATGTTTAATTTTAATTCAAATATAAATAAAAACCATCATCTATACGCGAAAATTGAGCCAGGTAGTTAGCGCCAATGCTCTAATATCCCTGAACTATACAGGGCTACATCTTGTGAATGTGGGGAATGCCAGGCCACCACCATGGTTCGGATTCCACGTTAAACTGTAGGTCCTTCATTTCATCTCACAATCACCCTACCATTCATTACACATTAGCGTAAGTGCGTATAACCCGAACGGGTAGTAAGACGCGGTGCTAAAAATAATATACAGGGTTCATCACCTACATTAGAGCTGTCAGAAAAAGCCACTGATGACTTGGAGTCAAGCGTTTGTTTGGCCCCTTTTACAGTTTCCTTTGTATATTATTGGATATATTCGCAATATACATATTGTTAAGAATACGGTCATTCACTTAGTATTAATACAAATATAAAAGAAAAATGACACCTCACTTTAATCGAGCCCCTGACATTTGGCTAAACTTACCGTTTTTAAATACATTAAATAATTACCAATTGAATGACCGCAACCCAAACTCAACTATAATGTCAGCTTTTTATAACAGGCCTACAAATATTGGGATGAATCATGTAAGTCGTTTTTCCTCCACATCTTACTGCTCATTTGGGTTAAAGACGTTAATTTACACTAATGGGATAGTGTTGAGAAAGCTAGAATTGAGACAATTAATGTTACTGGATTTGCATTGAGGAAGAGAGAGAAACCACTCATAAAAACACACTCTTAGTACACCCTGCTGTAGTTTGAACCTTTTTATCTTCACGTCACTTGCAAACCTGACTAGATGAGTTTGATATTCTGTCCACGTACCAACCGGCATGGAACTGTGACATTTCGTTTTCTACATAAAAAATAAAGGCAAAATATATTTATAAAATTTAATTCCAAAATTGATATAACATAGACTTGGTTTATCATGTGTATATGCTAATTATTCAGAACGGATACTGAAACATAACTTTTTTATTGCCACTAAACGATGTCATTGAAAGTATGGGCTAAAAACAAATTTAACTACAGTCCAGTTTCAATAGAAAGGGCCTACCTTACCTGAAAACTAGAAACTATACTAGATCTATCTACTTCCCCTGTATTGATGGGTCAAGCCGTATGACCTACAGCTGCCACTATGGATATATCATCAATAACTATAAGATAACGCTAAAAATATAGTAAAATGGCAGAAAAATTTCTTTTATAACTAAAAGGCCCTTTATATGAAAGTTGAACTGTTGATGGATCGCCATAAGAAGAGTATTTTAAAAGATATAAAATATAGGAGGGACAACATTATCGAAAATACATTTCTTTTTCTTTCGGCAGCTGTTGAGATGAAGACTATGTCAAAGTGACAACTGCAAAACACTACGCGGCAGTTGACACGATATGGTTCTTTCTATTACAATCTGACTATATATAGCGGTCAACAGAGATATGTGAGGCCTACTCATCCTCTTCTGGAAGCAAAGTAAATTGTCTAGTTCCCGAGTCCAAGGGCGGTACAGGTAATTACAGTATGATTTTGGTAGGAAGAACAGTAGAAGTTAGTTAATAAAGCTACTAAATCAATTTTAATATATTCATTCACCAAGTCATACTATCTTCAGCTGTCACCTTTAATAAATATTATCAAATCCTATAGAATGACTCAAATAATATAGCAAAATGTTATCAATGTTGACCGTAAGGAAATATGTTTGAATTTTCTAAACTGTTTTCTAACCAACAGCAGGGTATACTTACTCTCCATAACATCCAAAAAGATTGAACTGGGGAAAATGGGGATAAAAATATGAAAACCTGAAACAAAGGTTCGCGAACGTTTGTCTTCTGCATCCTAAATGTTTTGAAGAATGTTTAGGAATGTTTCCATTAATTTTATTCAACTCTAATAGGTGAGAAATCCAGAAAAGGCTTCAATCTATTCTTGTCCTGTTTGCCAGTGACGAGGAGTTCAGGATTTGAATCCCGGCATTTTATACGTAGATGCTTTATTCTTAAGGGGGCCGCCTTCCTGAGCATTGGAATGCGTTACAGACGTTCAGGAAATAGGCCATGGTTAGGTAGTGTTTTATTTTTACCAAACTTAACCTAAGCCAAATGAAGAGAAAAGGTGGGAACATGCTTATCTAGTACTCTCAACCTTACATCTTGATAATCAATATATATAAAAAATGAATGAAATATCGTAATTTGCTCATTTTCAATGGCCATTTAAATATATTGTCACAGTTCTGAGACGAGGGTAACTACTAGATAATCCTAGATACAACCTTTCAGAAACAAATTAAGTCATTTTTTGATAAGGTCACAACAGAAAATGTAAAGATAATTGCTAATTCCTTTTGCTGTTTTGACGCGTCAAAGCTAATGCTTTTCGGCCATCATGTGGCGCAGCCATATCCCCCATCTACGCTTTGGAAGTAAAGAATAGCCGGAGAAAGAAGGAAAGGAAAGGTAGTTGACACCATGCGCATGCGCTCTTTTAGTTGGATGTCTGCCTTCGCCTTGTTGAGAGTTGAGACAACGCACAGTGAGCCGGCACATGTTTAAATAATAGGCGTTTAAAATGGTTTCAAATAATAATATCTGTTATAGCTTTTATTGTAAATGTATGAATAAATGTGTTTACAAACTAGTCCTGTGTTTCCGAACAGTTGTGTATGCTTGCCTTCTTATGATAGCTATTATAATATATATTAATAACATAAAATTATATTTTTTTCCTATAAACTAAAACTTCTGACTTTGAACAATAACACAATCAAAAAGGGCTATCTTAAAGGGAAAAAAAACTAGACTTCGACTATATGCTCACCGCAAAAAAAAAATTAGGATGGAAGAAGCGTTTTATTGATGGATCAAAGTAAGTACATACTGATTTATTAGTATAAAATGCGGCCGGGGTTCAATCCTCGGTCCCGGCAAAGATTTATCTGATTTCCAAACCCTTCCTTCACCTCTGACAAGACATCTTGTGAATGTGGGAATGCCAGGCCGCCACCGTGGTTCGGATTCCACGTTAAACTGTAGGTCCTCCATTTCATCTCACAATCACCCTACCATTACACATTAGCGTAAGTGCGTATAACCCGAACGGGTAGTAAGACGCGGTGCTAATAATAATAATAATAATAGTATAAAATTAGGCTAGTTCACTGTTCAACAGTTACGTGTTAGTTTAATTTTACCTTGTTGCTCCTATATTCAGGAGGACGGGGTTAAAATCCCGTCCGGAAGTTTAATTAAGCTAGTCCCGTGAAGTAAAAAACCATCATTTGAATTCTGTTTCTTAGATTTAAAACATTTATTTGTTTGGCCATGCCTTGGATTGTAAAAAAAAACATTACATGATGAGAAATGAGAGGGGAAAGTATATATTTACTGTACGTATACTAATTACCAACAAAGTGATAATGGACAATTTAATTTCTTAAAATATGTATAACTATATATTAAAACAAAATTTTTATTACACGCAAGATAACATTTAATTTTAATAAAGATTAATTCAGTTCTGATACGTGAAGGTTAAATCTAAAGCAATTATTATAATGCTTAGTGCCTGATTGGTTGTCTCAACTGAAAAAGTTCCAAAATCAGCTTTACAATATAAAATATTGAGCAACATATTTAATTTATGAGTAAGTGTGAATTTGCCTTTTCAATATTAAACAAAGCCCGTATTATTTGACCGTAAATATGGCAACAATTAGGGTCGTATCAAGATATAGAAGTTAGTGATATACTGTAAATTCAAGCAACTTTTTGGATGTAAACCTAAAATTTCTAATCATTACTGAGCACTATTGATTGAAAGCAAGGATTATATACTAAGTATTGACACGTGTTTCTGAATTATTGCTTTACATGATGGGGTTGTGTGAAGCTAGTCTCCTTCAGCCAGTAGTGTACGCCTATTAGTACGTTGTATATAAAGAACTAATTTTGAGACAGCAGGATTTAAAGCACTAATCATGCACTAAATATTGAAAAATGTTTCAGGATTGGTGCCTTACATTATTATTAACACCGTGTCTTAGTACTCATTCGGGTTGTACGCACTTACGCTAATGTGTAATGGTAGGGTGATTGTGGGATGAAATGGAGGACCTACAGTTTAACGTAGAATCCGAACCACGGTGGAGGCCTGGCATTCCTTACATTCACAAGTTGTGATTAATACACGTCTTGTCAGAGGAGAAGGAAGGGTTTGGCAATCAGATAAATCAGTGCCGGGACCGAGGATTGAACCCCGGACCCCCAACACAGAAGTCTGACACCTTATCCCTAGACCACCAGGTCACCTAGTGCCTTAAATGTTGAGATAATCTTCACGAATCTCCACCAAGGTGCATTAGCGGTAGTTTTTTAAATGTGAAATTTACTTTGGTTTTATACACGCTAATGTGAGAGCACTTTTTCGTATCAAATACTTCCTCGTCCCTAGTAAATTATATTTTTTTTCTGTACTGTTGTTTTAATATTTAATTTATAGTTTTGTTTTCAAAAAGTAACAAAGGATTATTTTAAAACCAAAAGTGTGTTATTAAGAATGTATAAGAAATTAAATTTAAGTATAATATTTTTTCACATGAGTACATAATAATAAAAATAGAGTACTGGAATATTTGTTTTAAATTTTTAAAATTAAATTGTTAGTTTTTTTCAAAATTACAAGTTTTATGTTACAATAATTAATACTTGAACACGCTTGACAAAATTAGATCCTGTATTATTTTGCATGCATATAATATGTCCTAGCAATAAAATGCTCAGGTAACTACACTTTTTGTCTGAGATTTTTGAGCTACTAGCTGAAATACAAATTATGCATATATATATATATATATATATATATATATATATATATATATATATATATATATATATATATATATATATATATATATATTTAAATAAAAATTCATCACTACTGTATCAAAAAAATTCTAATCTATGCCTTATTTATGAAAATCTAGCTATAAAATTCAATTTCTCTACTTTCACCCTTGTAAACCTCTACGCCGTAGCTTCTCTGGTTGACAATAGTAGGTCAATTAAAAAAAAGTTCAGGGCTGCACGCACCATCATTTTGTACCAGTTGCAAGGATTGTCTGCTACCAGTGGCGGCGTAACGTTATTTGTGAAGAAACGGGGTGGTGGGGGCCGTAAGCAAAAAAGGAGTTTTTTGAGAAGTTGCCTTCCCCCCTTCACCTCCTACCTTACTCTACCCCTCTTAAAGATAAATTTTTGAAACTTGGATGTCCCTAAAAGTTATTTGTAAATATCCTCCTCCCCAAATTTGGAAAATCAAATTATTTTTATGCTATTTGGAGAAGTCATCTCCATTTTTTATTTTTTTTTTTATTTAGATTCTTCTAAAAGCCATTTGGAGTGGTCCTCGCCTTTAGTTGAAAAGTTAATTTATGTCTTTAAATGCTATTTGAAATTATCCTCACCTGGACATTTTTGGTAATCGGATGTTTTTAGAATCAATTTGGAGTCATCACCTGGATTTTTTTAAATTATTTGTATCTGAAATAAAGTTGGAGTGACCCTCTTCTAGCAAATTTTAAAAATAAGATCCCTCTAGAGCATAGGCGTACACACAAGGGGATCCAGTGGGTCAAGCCTTCGCCCCCCCCCCCTCTCCTGAAGAACATGAATGATAAATAAAAGATTAAATACAAAGCAATTATTTATCAATGTTAAATCACCTTAAAGCAATGGTTGAAAATAACCCAATATATAAATACAATTAGATATGTGGTGGATCCAGGATTTTTTCAAGGGGGGAGGGGGGCTACACAACAAAAGCAATACCTTTAGGAACCAATAAAGTGTTGGTCCGTGCCCCAGTAGTATTTTTACTTCCGGAAAAAAAAATATTTCCAAAGCTCAAAATGGTGCTCTTTATGTATATTTTGTACCTAATAGTTGCTGATTAAACTTATACTGGTTATAAATATCTGTTATCTTGGATTTGGTTGCCATCTTTAATTTCTAGATATAGCCACTGTTTCCTTTGTGATTATAATTTTTAAATTAATATAAAAAAATAACTGTCAAAAATAAATATGCCTAATTCCGGTGACTATATTTTAGTAAAAATACGAAAATAAAATCAATAGTAAATAACACGCTGTTTATTACACAAAGGAGGAGTGAAATAGGAGGGGAGTGTGCGGGAAAGCCAGGGTTCAGGTTAAACAAGGTGAAGCATGTTATGTTCGAACACATTGGACGTATTTCTGGAGAGAAGCACAGCACCCTTCAATCCGTCAATTAAATTTTTGAAAAATAGCTGAAAGGGGAGGGGGGGATTATAGCCCCTTATTCCCAATACCCTTGAATCCATACCTGAGTGTGAGACATACCCAACTGGATTTAACGCTGTCAAGTCTGTATAGCCTCATGAAGTATTTTGTTCAAAGTATGAATCTTATATAAGTAATAGATTGGATTGACTATTGACTTGTAACTTCTGTACTTTGGATCCCCCGTCTAGAAGATATTTGAAGTGTGCTTCCACTGTCATATTTTTGTAAATTGGATGCTTTCAGAAACTATTTGGAGTTACGATTTTATTTTTAATTTGCCAAATAATGTAACTCTATCTTGTTTACTGTTTAAACAATAGTAAACTCAAGTAAAGATCTCTAACTACCCCCACTTTGTTGATGAAGAAATACATCTTAATTGTTTTTGGGCTCTAAAACAACCACACTCAACCCCCCCTCAACCAACACCCCTATCCCCACCCTCTTTCTATATATTCTTATTTCTATGAGCACTCACTTCGATATATCCGTATTACCCGTATGTATTATAGATCTAATTGAAGTCTCCCCTAAAATAAACCAAGTAGAACGCAAAATAGTTTGCTAAGGTATCCAATATTAATAAATATTTTGTCCTCCTGCGTGGGAAAGTTTATAGTTTATATACTAAGATAGTTTATCCACAGCCCTTTAACTAAACAAATACGGGTGCATTTAATCAAAAACTTTCCTTCCTCTTTTCCTGTCAGCTAGAATAATCAGAGAAAATTACTGATAGCTTGAATAGGCACCTAAAATTAAAATTAATTAAGAGTGTAAAATAGGTTACACATGACCAATTAACCGATTATCTATGTATACTATACCTTATTTATAATTATTTACTAAACCTTTTTCTCCGATAGAATAAATCTAAGAGGGGTTGGGTGTATAGGGCCGTGTGATGGAACTCCTTATACTCCTCGGTTCCGACGCCACTGTTATCAACTAAATGAGGTAAAATATAAATTTGGTCTACACGTGATTAATTATTGTATAGTTAATATTCACATTTCCATAAATAAAGTGACATGTATAAAAGTGTGTGTTCAAGAAAATTGTTTTTTTTTAAAGCATCGCGTCCTACTACCCGTTCGGTTTATACAGTTTCAAGACAAGTTAAACCATCTAATCAAGAATTGATTGTGCTTGTTTGTGAACCCTTCACGAGAATCTCAAGCTAGCAAAATACCACAAAATAAACATACAGGCTGACGGCTGGGCTGGACTATGTAGGGCGATCAGCCGCGCATTCTTCCTTTTGACCTTGAGATAGGTTTCCTTTCCGTTGCTTCTCTTCTCCTGGCATGGGGTGGTAGATATGGGGTGGTGGGGAAAGTGTAGAGAGGATAAGATTAGACAGAGACAGACGCTGTAGTTCAAGAAAACAGCACATAGCATTTCATTTTAAGACGAGGCCTCCTCACACGATTGATACTATTTCACGTACCGAGGCGGCCCCCTTAAATAGCCTTTCACTATTTATCACGTAAATGTGTGTGAACTGCATATTAATAAATTATACCTTCCTTTCCCCGACCTACTTAGAAAATATATCCAGATAGTTTTGACGGTTAAAATGTTGTAAGTCTCGTAAAATAACACGGAAAAGTGGCCTAGTGGTCTAAGAACTAATCCCTAAATGAAAATCTTCCATAAAATCTAATAGGTCCTATTTAAAAAAAAAATCAAATATGAGCAGGCAAATTTCTGCAAAACAAAATATAGTGTTGTCAATTTTTTTAGGACATGAATAGTGTGATTTATTTGGTAGATCATAGTGTTTACATTAAAAATAGGTGACCTGGTGGTCTAGGGGTAAGGTGTCGGACTTCTGTGCTGAGGTTCGGGGTTCAATCCTTAGTCCCGGCACAGATTTAGCTGATTGACAAACCTTCCTTCACCGCTGACAAGAAATCTTGTGAATGTGGGGAATGTCAGGCCATCACCGTGGTTTGGATTCCACGTTAAACTGTAGGTCCTCCATTTCATCTCACAATCACCATATCATTACACATTAGCGTAAGTGCGTATAACCCGAACGGGCAGTAAGAGTTGGTGCTAATAATAATAATAATAATAATAATAATAATACATTAAAAATAGAAATAAAATTTTAAATAATATAATGCAGTTTAAAATTCAAAAGAGTTAGACCTTTCTTTACCTTGTGGCTACAATTTTAATATACTAGCTACTAAAACTTTTTAATGAAACAAAATTGTGTAAAAATTATTTAAAAAATTTGATGGGATTGTCAAAGCTAGAAATCTAAAATTGATACTACTTTATTAACCTGAAGCAACCGCAGTCACATGCTAGTAATTTAAAATGGCTAGTGAAAAGGTTACTCTAAGAGAGGTGAGTGAGCTAGGCTAGGCTCAGGCCGCCCCCAACAGTTCTTGACACTTTCAAGGAATCCAGAGATTAACCGGCTGACAACATTCTAACAGCACTGCCCCCTTAACCCCTTCCTCTTTATACTTTTTTTTTCTATGAAATGTTTCGAAATAACAATACCTACTCACTGGCGAAACTAGCGACACCTGTTCGTGAGCATAGCAACTATGAATCACCCAGCCCCTCACTCTCCACCCCCAAAACTGAAAAAGAGGTCCACTATAGCGCACACTTAAGACAAACTTAAAATAATTTGTTTAATGAATCAGATAGCCGAAGCTATCATCTATGCATTTTAGTGAATTCCATTAATATTTTAGTGAATTCATTCTGAAAATTGAAAAATGACACCTGGACACAGGACTCGAATACAATTTTCAGAATATGATATCTAAGAGGAGCTAACCTCACTAAAATGCATAGATGATAGCTTCGGCTATCCGATTCATTAATATATGCAATCCCGTACAATTATAATATAATTGTCAATTGGCTTAAATACATTGCCAACTACCGATTCGCAGGTGGCTGCGTTGTCTGATGGCTGTGATCATATATAATCACATGTTTATAAACTGACGACTTCCGCACGTCCATCATAGACTTTGCCTTAAAATATGAGCGAAGAATGACCATGGGCACGGAACGAATCCTGGATAGCTCAGTGGTAAGAGCATTGGCGTACTAAACCGAAGGTCCCGGGTTCGATTCCCGTGTCCAGGTGTCATTTTTCAATTTTCAGAATATGATATTAAAATAATTTGTTTAATGAATTCTGGCAATGGGTACAAATAGCGGATGGAAGGTCGTTTGACAAACCTACATTTCAAAAATATACTCCCAGATATCGTCTAGCAATTTAAGAGTACCCGCTTCGGTGGCCACATTGTATAGGGAACTACTCTCGTAGTAGCCTTAATAGGGAGATCGAGGTTCGAATCTCGGTCGGGTGTACTGAGGTTGGTTTATCCAAAATTGTTTTCCACATTCCCTTCATGCAAATTATGGTGCACTTACTAAGTAATGTAAATAATTGGATAGAATTTAGGGTAAATATTATATGGCTTGTTTAAGCGTTTTATTGGTTTATATATTCTGGGTGTTAATGGGAACTACACTTTGGTAATAAACTATTTAAGGATAACTTGGTTAATGATAAGTTTTCTCTAGTAACTTAATGAACTCATGACTAATTTTGAGATAACCTTTTAACGAGCTGAAGCCATTTCAAGCTATTTGGTTTGTCTGTGATAATGACGCTCAAGTTAAATGATTGATGTTTTCTATTATATAAACTTTGTAATTTTGTTAATAGTAATAGAACATTTTGATGACGTCTCTGATATTTAGTGAATATCATTTTTATCATATTATACTAATTTTTTATATTTTCTCTCACAATATTGAATGTTTGTCAAATAAATACCAACTTGACACAAATTCTGCTCTAATTTATAATATTGTTCCACCATACCCTAAGTATATGAGGTTAAGTTATATGTTAGTTCTTTTATGGTTAACTTAATTCAGCAGTAAATATACTTTTTTTTACTAACTCTTGAGATAGACCGTTCTTATATTTATTTCCGCAACTGGTGGGAGTTGCGAGGTCTGTTTTTTGAATGTTTGGCCTAAAATATTCAAAGCACAAACTCCAAGCCCTCGCTCCTATTGTCCCCTTTTTTTTGACCCTATTAGATTTAGTTGTTTTTTTGATCTCCTGCTTTTCCTTAATTTAGTTAAGTATGGTTCACACTTGTCAACATCAAAGCCCAAAAATGTAACGAAAGTACAAGTACGCGTCTGTGTCATTTGATAATATGTCAATCCTCTCATACCCATGCGTAACATTATTCATACAATGGGGGATATTTAATATATCTGCTTCTCCTAAACTGCTGCTAAAAAATTTGCAGATGTAGTATTTATGTAGTGTGTGAACACCTTTGAAAAACATAGGTTTCTTCTCCTTCTACTCCACTGAGATAAGGAAAAATGTCTGTAAACTTGTGGCTTCTTTAGGAGAAGACCCAATTGATTATTTAAACCTGAAGTTTCTCTTTATTCTTATTGGATGGCCAAACATCCTCAAAGTCTACAGGTAAAGGGGCACATTCTGCTAGCCCAATAGTTTTTAAATTGCTTCTTCGTATTCTCTCACTGTCCCTTACTGACCCATTCAAGAATGAGTAAAAACTAAAATCAACTCAACTTACAGTTTCACTGTGTAATACAATCCTCAATAAATATATATCACTCAAATCTGTAAATGTTTTCAGCCATTTGATATTTATCCTTTCTCAGGTTTGCCATTACATCAACTACACATGGTGTTTTACTCTAAGGTCACTTATTGTGTGGCACGTAAGTCAATGGGCGAAAGATTTATTTCCAATTATTTGACCAGAGTGTGTTTTTGAGGTTTTGTCATGAATCCACTACCGTCAAACAGGTAGTTGTCAGGTACTACGTCGTACTTTAACCATTCTCTTAAATCATACTCCCTTTCTATTAAAATATCAAGGACTCTATGTCCAAAAATCAAATTTTTAACCGGTTTTTATTCAGAAGTAGACGTTTCACCTTTCTCACTGACTTGTATGAAATGTAACGGACTAGAGTTCTAGCCCTTACATATATTCAAGCTTATTTCAATATAGATACATTTTACTAACTCCATGTGTACTGTGTTTAGCGGTAATCCTTTAAAGCAATGGTTGGGTGGTATGAATAGAAGTGGGCCATTACCACACACACACGCGTATGACCAAGAGTCTTCAAATATGAACTGACGCTCTTCGCTGCCCTACGCTTTCTCCCTTTCCAGCTGCGTGGGACGCTTCTAGTACCATCTACAGCCGTCTAGACACCCCCCTCTAACACTCCATGCCCATCTGTTTGAGACAGTATAAAATACCTGCCTCCCAGAATATGTATTGTATTCATTTACAAATATTTGCTCCGAGAATATCAACAGACCTCGACTATACTCGCTTCATCTACTGCTCTGAAGATGGTTGGACACCACGTCACACCAGCACTCTACAGACAAGGCTGTTAGTAATATAACTTCTGCTATAAATTAACAAGATAGGAACTGTTCTATTCACGGACTCTTAAGCGTCCTCGCCTTTACGCTATTACTAATGCCTAGCTAGCTCTGTGAAGGCTCATTAGCCTGAGTTTAATTGTTTTAAACTCTAAATTGATCACCCCTTGCTATCAATAAGTACGAATTGATATTTAAACTTGATTAGTCTTCTTTGACTATGGTTAGTTTTCGCTATGTCCTTCTGACTAGTGTTTTGATGGGACAGTCCAACTCCCATAACTTTAGGCCATACTTCCTATGGTCTAAGCTTTGTAGTAGTGCTAGTAGTTAGATACTTTCATGGCTTTATGGTCAAAATAATTGGGTCTTGGGCTCTTATTCGCCCGTTTTCGAGCAGATTATATTGTAGAGTGATTTTGTACGGTGTTCAAACTGTGGGTTAGTCGACAACCCTGTGTGGAGATCCGCGTAGTGTTGATTATTGTTAGGTCCAGACCCCTTCCGACGCCGTTAGACTTGGAATATTTATGTAAGTTAACTTTATTACAATTCAGTTACATGACAGTTAGTGTCGTGTTAGTTAATAATGTGTATCCGGCCTGAGCTTTATGGTGAGTGAGTGCCCAATATAGTTTGGAGCCATAATTGGTCATGAATGCTAATTTCTCTAATACTGGACTATGATGCTAACAACTCCTACAAGGAGTAGCTAGAGTTAAGAAGCACATGCCATTTTCAGTTATGGGCTAGCTCCGTAACTCTTTAAATTATGCCTTGCTCGTAATTAAAGTTGATTACCCAGTGTGGAAGGTATAGCTGTACTCTTTCCCACTTCTTGGGAGGTTATCTAAGGTTTATCATGTAACAAATATTTAAATGGGATTTAAATGACTTGAGTTATATAATCAACCTGTTGCTGTAAAGATGGTTTTTGTGGTGTCGAAAACCAACGCTCCTTTTTAAGGAGTTACGAGCCATAACTTCTAGGAACCAAGCATTGTAGCCTTGGCTCGTTTCTAGTTTAAGGAGTAACTCCTTTTACACCATTTTCTATTCTCATTATTATTATGGTTTAAATTATGACTGACCACTCCTACATGCTTTAATATAGAATATAATTAATGTGCTACATTATGTAAATATATAACTGATTGCATGTCTCTTAATAAATAAACTGAATTCACTGTTGATACTATCTTCTTTTGCCGTATGTTCTACCCTTCAAATATTTACTGTTTTTTTTCCCTCTTGTATACGCCACCGGTTGTCTGACAGAGAAAGAGAGTATCTGTAGAGACAAACGGGGCAGATGTTGAATGTTTTTAGATCTACCGTAGATATTTTTCACTGATAGACGTTGTTTGGTTAATGATTCTTTATTTTCGGAATTCCTTATAAAGCATCAATGCCCTTGGCCTTAAACTTAGTAGCTGTCATCTGATCTCCTCTTTGATTACTTCCTTTGTCACTAAATTGTGTAATCTGGTACAACAATTTGCAGTATTATGGATTGGATTTTAACTATACCGCTCTATTAACTGCAACATATTACCAATTCTCTCTTCATTTGTATTTTTTTGTGACTGGAAAACTTGTGATTTAAAGTTATCTCGTTTTTCTCATTTTTCTCACCACTGACTGAACGAAACATATTGGTAAGTACTTCATGGTAGATAGGCTCCCATGAGGTTACAAAGTCAGGGAGGTTTAATTATTCCTGCAGTACCTTTCTGTGAAGGCTTGATAGTCTGTTCTAGAGCCATGTCAGTGAGAATGGCCTTAAAGTTTCCATTTGTTCGTTTAATAATATATTTTCCTGTGGAGAAGTTCTCGTAGACCTCTGGAACTGTTTTAGGAAACTGTCGCATATTCCCGAGAAAAGCAAAACACCAGCGAGCATAATTTGTTCGAAAAAAATTCAAACAGTGGAGGGGAAAGGACGATTTCCATTGACGACCGGCTCTTGTCAGAGCTCTAACCAAGTGGACTAAGTGACTGAACTCAATCCAGAATTTGGCAATCTTACTTTTTTTCAGACAGTGTTTGTTTGAATTCTGCAAAATCTTTAATAATTTGTGTTAGATTCTGGAATATGTTTTCCAGTCTTCAGTACATGTTTTGTGCTTATCGTTAGTTTATCTCTTCAGATTTGCACTTTTGTCAACTTTTCGCTGTACTTCTCTATTTTTTTGTTCATTAAAAAATTCGCACAACAAAAGTCTCTCTATAGATTCGCATAATAAAAAGATGCCCTTTGAAAATCTTACATAATGAGATCCATTAATCACGATTTCAACAACTTAAACTCCAACTACAAATACGGTACATAGATTTAGGGAGATAGCATTTCACAATGTTGTATTAACGCTGCAATATAGATATATTTCCCATTATTCAAATTGGACAAATAAATTTACTTATTACAACTCAATAAAATAAACCAAACAAATTGTAACAATAACTCTGTAATGGGAGAAAGTGTATGCCTACTATTATATTAACAGCTGATCAACCAGTGTGGTAGCAAATTCACTTCTAGTCTCAGTTTCCATGAATATTTAAAGAATTTTATAATCTCATCGAGTTGTATATGCTATGTTATTTAAATAAAAAAACGCTCTTGTTAACTCCTTGACTATTATTTCTGAGTAGGGATGGGGGGGGGGGGGGGGGGAGTTCAAGAGAAAAGCTGTGCCACTCTGCTGAGCGCTGCCCTCCAAAGGAACGCGATTAAATTCAATAATCTGCAGGTTGATAAATTGATAAATGTGGGGTATTATTTTGAAGACTCAAAGAACGTGCATCGGAGGAAACTGGCAATCAAATCAATCAGACTAGAGTACTTGGCCTCACCGAAGTGTTGGAAGGAGGATTCTATACTGGGCATAGGATATGTATCGAAGACAATCTTCTTATTGAGTTTTCCTATAATATACAACCAGGTGATGCCCTTGATCATTGCCAAGGGATGATAGGCCTAAATACGGGACTCCAATAGGTAAATTGGGAAGGATGAATAACTCATTTCTCTTCTAAGTCCTGGATAAGATTTCTGAAAATTTCCAATTTATTTGGCGCGCAGGAGTAAGGACCTGAACTCACCGGTATACCCCATCTATCGGTGATAACATCAGGAAATCGACTAAAGACGCGATTAACAGCCTCGAATTCCTTATCTATTGTGAAAAACCTCGAGGATTATCCTTGACACAAAATGGAATACATTCACTCGTGTCTGAGTTAAAGGACATTTCCAGGCACCCTAAATTTAACTTAGCTTGAGAGTCGAGCATGAAATCACTGCCCAGAATAATGTCAAATGGCAGGTCCAAGATAACAAAAAATTGGCGTTTCCGTTAAAATATACCTATTTTGATATAAAAGAACACATTTCTGCCCGTTAGTTACAGCGTAAGTTTGAGATGAATTGATACATAATCGATTTTGACTTTGCCGTCTAATCTTTGTAAAAACTCATGGCAACAAACGAATGGGTGGCCCCAGTGTCTAACAGACCAGCACATTTTTCCCCACCCACCTGAATCGTGACAACAGAGGTAGGAACACGTGGCTTAGGGTGAATAGGCGCGACCGAACCACGACTATGGGCACGCCCTACAAGTTTCCCGCTATATATTGCCTCTGGACATGACCTAATCTTCGTCAACGAAAAAAACCTAACACGTCAGAGGTACCGGGGTAAAAAACTCCTAGAAACAGAACTCCCGGGGCTATTTCCAGAAACATTCCTATTGGGAACATTTGCAGGTACAGGGTCCAACGATAACGCCATATTTGCAGGCTCTGGAATCAAAACCGTACGCACGCGATTTATCACCGACAGTGCATGCGTCAGTGAATACTCTTTCTCCGAGAGCAGGGTGCCCTCCATAATTGAGGCGAAAGAATATAGTTCCTGGACATTTGTGGGATTGTTCGTTAAAACAAAAGGCCGCCTGGTAAGGGGGGAGACGTTTTCAAGAATAATGTCCACTAGCTGGTGCTCCACGAGGCCACTGTTGAGCACTTGAGCCACCTTCGTAATCGATAACACGAAGTTCCTCATAAATTTGTGAGGGTACAGAAACCAGTGTATAACTTTCATAAATAATTTTTCCCTAACTCTACTAGGCAATCAGACATACAAACTAAGGTCGATAGCTGATATCAAGGATAGGTTACCCTGAATCCCATGGGGAAATAACTGTGTCAAAAACCCAGATGTTTTGGATAAACAGAGTGTTAAAAACTCATTTTCACTCACTAATTTTAAGCATACGAAATTTAATTGGGTGGTGTTATCCTGTACATCACATACTCGAATATGACTCTGTTATCCCTTCAATGCGGCTTCGGGTAACTGGTTTGTCTAGTAGAAGTTCAATCTCCGGGCGACGTTTGTCTCTAGGCATCGATCTCGCGGGTCTAATGGGTGGGGGTAAGGAAGGGAGATAGGGGAGAAAACATAGGCGGGTTCTGGGGTGGCTAGGGTATGCAAATGGTAACCCTCAGGGCTAAAAGGGGAAATTGGAGTGGGTGGGGTCGGATGGTCGATGGGAGGGGAAGATGAGTGAAGGAATTAGCTAACTCGGGGGCAGGGACTCTTGGAGATTCTGGAGCGGAATGTTGGCGTTCGGGTGTCTGGCGGTTGCAGTCGAGATCGTAGAAGAGGGGCCCACGGGTGGAGTATTGTTTGGTTGTCGCTGTCTTATTTAGGGTCTTCTCTCGGTGGGCCTTGCCGGCACAGCGGGTGTATCCCATCCCATCGGAAGGGACGATCAGGTTGAAGGGTGAGAGGACAGAGTCCCGGCAACACGGAGTCGCGGTGGAGGCAAAGGAACTGTCCCGGCAACGTGAGTCGCAGTGGGAGGCAAAGGGACTGTCCCGGCAGCGTGAGTCGCGGTGGGAGGCAAAGGAACTGTCCCGGCAACGTGAGTTGTGGTGGGAGGCAAAGGAACTGTCCCGGCAAAACGGAGTCGCGGTGGGAGGCAAAGGAACTGTCCCGGCAACGTGAGTCGCGGTGGGAGGCAGGGGAACAGTCTCGGCAACGTGAGTCGCGATGGTCGGTAAGGGATAGTTGCGGAAGGATAGGGAGTAACGATGACAATGCTCTTTAGTAACGGTGGTTCGCCTGGGTGGGTCACCACTAAAAACAGCTGCCGTTCGGCTGTTGCCCGACATAGAACATCTGACTTGACAGTTATGCCACGCCAGGTTGTCTATGAAAGGGCTGATTTGTTGTTTGAGTACCGAGTCATTGTCATGACTCTTAACCTCGCGAATGAACTTATTTACCTGATGAAATGGAACAGATGAAATGAGCCTGCAGAATACTACAGGTGTATGGTTTTTGTAGCCCGACGCAGAACATTTCTACCTTGACTCTGATGCCAAGCTAGGCCGCCTGTGAAAGGGCTATATTTGTGTTAGAGTACGGAGTCACTATCGTGACTCCTGGCCTCTTGAATAAATTGATACCTTGTACAAACAATTGTATAATTATTGACACTTGTGAGTGAAGTTGGTGATAGTGAACGATCGCGCTGGGTCTCGGGATTTGGGGAGGATTTTCTTTTGTTGGGATGTGGGAAGGTGTGTATAAGGTATGATGATGATATATGTTGTTGTTTCATGAGTCGATTTCCGGGAGGTGGATTGAAAGGTTTAACTTGACTGTATGGAATAGGTTTGACGCGGATGGTTACATATCCATTCCCCATCTGGGCCGTCAGTGGCGCCAGCGTTATTCTCTGGCTAGAAGGTTGACCTAGGCGGTTATCCCAGTGGAGTCCGGCGGTGGCAAAGGTTATAAAGAGTTTCTTGTTGGGGTAGGATTTTCTTTTCTTGGGATTAGGAGTGAGGTGGATACATTTCCATTCCCCATCTGGGGCCGTCAGTGGCGCCAGCGTTATTCTCTGGCTAGAAGGTTGACCTAGGCGGTTATCCCAGTGGCGTCCGGCCGTGACTAAGGTTGTGATGGCATGAAATGAGCGACTTGTGAATGTCAGGTCTGGGGTTGGAGCAAGGATGGGATAGTTGGGTGGTGGGTTGTCGTTGATCCGTTGGTCTGGCGTAGTCGATTGTCAATTTTGTTAATTACTACTCTAATTTTTTTTTTTTTTTTTTCTAAATCTAGGTATCGGGGTTGTGTTTTTTTTTTTTTTTTTTTTTTTTTTTTTTTTTTTCCAAGATTATAATAGACACTGAGTTAGTCATAATAATGCTCTCCTACGCCAGCCGTGGTCTCTTGTAGCGTCTGGTCTCAGTAGGGTCGTAACGTCCTAGTTCCCGTACTATGTCGTTAGTGTGTGTGTCTGCCTGTTCGTAGAGTTTTTTGTTCCTTTCCCTGTATATGTCATGGAGGGGTCTGCAATTTGTCATTTCATGTAGGTGTGTTGTTCTAGTTCGCCAGGGTGCTCCAGTGATGGTTCTGAGTATCTTGTTTTGTGTGATTTGTAGTCTATCTGTGAGGTGTTTGGGTCCGTAGCTCCATACTGCGCAGTTGTACAGTATAATCGGCTGTATCATGGATTTGTATAAGACAGTTTTTGTGTGGATGTTTAGTTCCCTTCCTTTGAATAGAGCGTATAATTGTACATATCTCCCAGTGGCTTTTTTTCTTGTGTCTCTATGTGACTTCTCCAGGTTAGTTTCGAGTCTATTGTAGTGCCTAAATATTTTGTATCTTTTTTAACAGGTATTTCTGTGTCGAATAAAGTGAGTGGTGCTGGGAGTTGTTTGCGTCCTCGGCTAATAATCAAAGCTGCTGATTTTGTGGGGTTAACTTTTATCCTCCAAGTCGTGAACCAAATTTGTAGTTCAACTAGGTACCTCTGCATTTTTAAGCTGGCAAAATTTATGTTTTTATATATGGTGTAGGCCATGGTGTCGTCTGCAAAGAGTCGTACTTTTACTTGTGGATTGGTAGGGATGTCTGAAATATATATGCTATAAAGGTGTGGTGCTAGTGCAGATCCCTGGGGCACCCCCGCCCTTATGTCGTGTATGGGTGATTTTGTTCCGTCCATGACTACCTGAAACTTCCTTCGAGCAAGGTAACTGGCGATAATGTGGATGATCCATTGTGGGTAGTTGAATTTAATTAGTTTTTGAATTAGTCCTATGTGCCAAACTCTGTCGAATGCTTTTTCAACGTCTAGAAATATTGCTACGGTGTGTTTTTTTTCTTCAAATGCTTTTGTGGCGTCCTCAATTAAATTTAGTACGGGGTGAATAGTCGAGTGATTTTTCCTGAAACCGAATTGGATTTTTGGGATGATCTCATTCTTTTCGCTAAATTTGTCTATCCTTTTTAGAACTAGTTTTTCGAATAGTTTGCTCATAGTGGGGAGGAGACTAATAGGCCTTCTGTTCTGAGGGAACATTGGGTCCTTTCCTGGTTTAGGAAGAGTTATTACTGTCGCCAGTTTCCATACGTCTGGAAGTGACAGAGTGTAAGTAGAGCGTTGAATATTGTCAGTTAGCGTGAGTATTGCCCTCGGTGGTAGTTTCTGTAGTGTTTCGTTTGATAGTCTGTCGTGGCCTGGCGCTTTATTTTTTGGGAGTTGTTTCATTGTGTAGTTTAGTTCATCTAGTGTTATTAGGTCCACCCGTGACACTATTGGTCTAAATAGGTATTCCCGTACTGATCTCTGTGCGTCCCTGACGAAGTCTGCGTCTCTCGGGTTTTGGTTTGGTGTAAACTGTTTCTCCAGAGTCACGGCTATGGCCTCCGCTTTCTCTGAGCTTGTATAGGCCATACCGTGCTCCCCGTGTATAGCGGGTACCGACCGTTTGTTTCCTGATGATTTAAGCTGTTTTGTGACTTTCCAGACTTTACTGGGGTCCATGGCAGCGTCAGTGATGTATGTGTTCCAGTTGTTGCATTTAATAGTTTTAACTGTACGTCTTACTTGTGCAGTGAGTCTATTGTAGGCTGTTCTGTGTTGTGGTGTTCTGTATGTTTGCCAGTCTCTCCTTGCCTCTCGTTTCTGGGCGAGCAGAAAGTCAAGGTCTGGTGTTGGCGTCTCAAGTCATGTTTTTCCTGTTCTATTGTGGTGTTAGTTCTGTATGCTTCCTGTACTGTGCTGGTAAAGAGTTGGAGTGTAGTGTCTGCTTCTTCGGTGGTCGTGATGTTTATGTTTTCGGGTACTGTTTCGTCTAGTGTTCTTTTGAACCCTTCCCAGTTAGTAGTAGTTTTTAGTTTTTTAATGTTGTTTATCTGTATTTCTGTGTTTGTTGTGATCTCGCACAATATAGGGTTGTGGTCCGAGTCTAGTTCTTTAAGAACTGAGAGCTCTTCCGGTGTCATCCCTATATTGTTCAAGACCACGTCTATTACATCTGGCCTCTGTAGTGGGTTTGAGGGGTAAAATGTCGGTTCGCCAGGCCCGACTACCGTGTATCCCTTAGTGTCCGCGTGATCGTTTAGTATGCGTCCATTCCTATTGGTCAGTCGGCTATTCCAGTTCAAGTGTTTGCTATTCATGTCCCCTGCTAAGAATATCTTATCGAAGTTCGTAAGTTCGTCAAGTCGCTCTGTAGTATTGTCTTGGTCGGTGGTTTATATATGGCCGCGAATAGGATACCTCCGCTCTTTGTATTTACTTTTATTGCTGTTGCTTCTATGTTTTGTAAGGTTTGAAAAATATGTTGGTAGTGGGGAATATTGTCTTTGATGAATATTGCTGTTCCCCCGCCACTTCTGCCGGGTCTATCTGTTCTATATAGATGGTAGCCTAAAAAGTTAAGTCTCTTGTTTGGTTTAGATGGGTTTCGTTGATTAGTCCTATATCTATTCCATATGTTTTAAAAAGTTCTTCTAATTCATGAGCCTGCGTCAGTATCCCGTTCGCGTTCCATATAAAAACGCGTAGAATGTCCTTGGTCCGCGTCTTGTCTTGTCTAGTCATCCTGATTTACAAAGTAGTCAGTCACTCCCTCTATATGATAAACATTTTCTCTGTTGAGTCTGTTGTTTGTCTGAGCCTATTGAGATAAGGTTTGAAATGTGTAATGATCTTCATTATGTTTAAGTCTTTGAGTAGCCTAATTAAGTCTTTTATGTCAGAACCGGTTGAACCGGCTTCTTGTTGTGGGGGACCTTGTGTTTGTTTTGCCTGTACTGCCTGGGCGTAGGATCGGTGGATCTTGGCCGCCTCAGGGACGGGGGGTTTGCCACGGGTCTCTGCCGCATTGGTGGGAAGCTCTGTGTGTTGGAGGGTGGGGCATGGTCCGGGTCAGAGTTTTGTTCTGTGTGTTTGTCTTTGGTAGTTGTGCCGTCTTCTTCTTTTCTAGTAAGTCTAAGTACACCGGGCACTTGCTGTAATTCGCCGTGTGGCTTCCCATACAGTTTACGCATCGGGCAGGAGTGGTGGCGTCTTTTTTGGGGCAGTCTTTGGTGATGTGCTGTTTTAAGCACTTGACACACCGGGGGTTGTTCTGGCAGTTATTCTTAGTATGGCCGTATCTTTGGCACTTGTGGCATTGTACGACTGTGTTGAGTGGTGGTATGTAGGGTTCGATCCTAACTCTGGTATGGTTAATTGACTTTACTTGGAAGATGGTGTTTGTGTCTGTGCTCTTTGCTAGAGTCACTTGGAAAGTAGGGAGAAGTGTCACGGTCTGAGTCGTGTTGTCCGCAGCCGACTTCCTGGAGAATTGCCTCACGTCAGTCACTGGGAATCCCATGTCTTTGAGTTCTGCCTCTAGGTCACTGGTAGCCATGTTGGGAGGGAGCCCTTGACTATAACCTTAACTGGTTTGTCCTCGGTAGCGTGTAAGTGTGAAACTCCTGTTTTAGGTCCTTCAGTAAGTGTTTGTATCAGGTCGTTATCCTGCTTGTTGGTGTTGAATTTTAAGTCCGTTTGTGATGTACGTGATTTTAATGTCCCCTCCTATCTCTTTTGCTACCTTGGCTATCTGAGAGTAGTTTTGTGTTCCTAGCGTCACTTTTGGTGGGTAGTGTGTCTTGCGTGTGGTGGTTGTTGTAGGCAGCTGTTTGTCAGTGTTCTGGTCGAGTGGTGAGGGAGTATTGTTTCGGCCCTTTTCAGGGCGTCGAACTTGTTTGTCAACTCTGTTGGTGTTCTTTTTGTCTGGGGTAGCTTGTGAGGTCTGAATTTCCTTTTCCGTCCTAGTTTGTCGGCCATCGTGAAAGTTCCCTGTCCGTCGGTGTCTGCTTCCATGTCTGAGTTGTCCGTAGAGGAGTAGTCCATGTCCGTGTCGTTTTGTTTGGTACTCGGTTCTGGTGTGGTCGGGGGCGGCCATTTCGCTCAGCCCTGAAAAGGGCAGGCTAGTGGCCAGTGTGGAAGGGTTAAGATACCTCCTCTGTGCAGTGCGGGAGGATCTGTGATGTTGTCTGGTGTCCCGGAAGACGTGCGCCGACTGCGAGGTATTGTTTCGCAGCCGGTCTCGATTTACGGCCTACTGTGGCTTTGTTGGCACCGTTAGGTATCCACCACAGAAATTACCACCGAAACGTCCCTTCCGAGTTTAGTCTAGTGTGTGTGTTCGGGTAAACCTGTCTCCTGTACAATCTGCTCTCTTTTGCCTTAAAAAAGGCAGGTTTGTCTTAAAAAAGACAGTTGCGGTTTTCCCTTGAAAAAGGCAGCTCAATATAATACCTGGTGGCTCGAATCTCAGAGAAGGTACTACTGTTCGTACTACTAAAAACAGCTCCAGAAATCACCATGTTATATCCCTCCACTGCTGCCTAGCCTTTTCCGATGGGGAAGACAGCGGATTCCCATTGGTGAGGGAAAACGTGAGAGACAGTGTCCTTTACGCGAGCCAATAGCGAGCACAGACACAGACACAGACAAAAGGCATGCTCCGATGCTTCCAGAAGGGGAGCACGAGAGCAAGTTCCAACACGTACCGACCAATTGGTCACACCGTGTGGTTCGCAAAAAATTAAAAACGGGTTGTCGCGTTTCGCGAAGTTCTGAAACAAGAAACAGAGATTACATAATATTAGTAATATTGGGGGTGAAAAGGGGGATATGAAATTGAGAAACCGACTAAGGGTTTTTAGAGTTACGTGCGGAGACACTACTCTATGGGGGGCTGGGTGAGAGCCTCCCAAACCACTGTTGACACATCTCGCTTATCCGAGCAGGGCTTTGGGACGTCGATGACACCCACAGGGTCGATGACGTAGTTCCCAAGCCCTGGATAAGAGGATTGGTGGCACCGGGAAGTCTGGCGTAGAAGGACTGCGCCAGTTTCCAGAAATGGTCCTTGATGGTAGGCATATCCAGGTCGCGATGAAGAGTCTCATTCCGGACATACCAAGGTGCGCCACAATGATCCTCAGACATACGCTCTGGAACGCCTGCATCCTCCTCATATACGTGTCCGCCAGGTGACCCCAAGCGGGACACGCATAGTCGAGGATCGGCCTGAGCAGCTGCTTGTACAGCGTCAGACCGTTCCTTGTAGACAGGGCGCTACGCCTGTTAAGCAGTGGCCTAGGACTCCCAGCCTTTGCCTCTGAATAGCGAGCACAGACACAGACACAGACAAAAGGCATGCTCCGATGCTTCCAGAAGGGGAGCACGAGAGCAAGTTCCAACACGTACCGACCAATTGGTCACACCGTGTGGTTCGCAAAAATTTAAAAACGGGTTGTCGCCTGAATAGCGAGCACACAGACAAAAGGCATGCTCCGATGCTTCCAGAAGAATAGCGAGCGCTGGCGCTGGGTACTGAGGTGGAGTCGTCACGGAAGGCTCAGAGAACAAGGACTGTGGGCCGGTCCAGGCAGTAGGGAGGATGGTTGGCGCGGCCGGTGTAAGTGCGGAGGAAAGATAAGAGGGCTGACTGAACAGTGAGGCACATCAACTCAAGATGTCAATAAGAACCTTACTCTGGCATTTAGTGTTTATCAGGGTCAGGGGTGGGACAATTGTCGCAAGGGCAGATGGATCACCCCTCACATCCTCATCAATACCCGAGTCAGTCATAGTCTACCCAGCCTAACTACTCCCCTAACCCCATAACTTTGATATAACTCACTCACAGTAGCATTGAGAGGAAATAAGATTTCTCTAGACGACAGCCCGGTCACCAACTGGTATCAGCTCAGGCAGTAAACTTCAGTTTTGGTTAAGGTTGGCTTGTCAGCTTTCAGAGTAGTCGCCATGGTCATAGACAACATGAAAAAACAAGCAAACATGAATTAGTACAAGGTTCATTTATACAAAAGACAAAGATAGGAGATCCTACTCTTAACCCTAACACTCCCAAGCTTGCCCCACTTCCCTCAAAGAGAGGATAGTGGCACATCTTCTCTCTTGAAACTCCGCATCCCACTCAGAAATAATAGTCAATGAGGTAACAAGAGAGTGTTTTATTTTAATAACATAACATTACAACTTGATAAGAAGTGTGAGACAGCTCAGAGCGTTAGTGACATCAGCGTTCACACGAAGCTAGAAATGTATTTGAAATGTACATTCCAAAGAAAGGACCTGATTTAATAGGCATAAAAAGGTTTATGAACCATAGAGAAATACTATAGCCAAAGCGAACTCTTATAACATGAGAGATGTAGTGTAGAAGTAAGCTCGAAGGGAGCATTATTATCCTTCCTAAACCAATCATAGTTCAATATACTGGTAAAATCAAACATCCTTGATATGAATAACTAATTGAGGATACACTCTTAAAAATAGATAAGTGCTCTTATTGGCAACTCTCAATTTGTTTAAATAATAAACGATATGCCTTCAACAAATTATCGGCCTCCTCAATCTGAAAAGGAAATAACTTTTAATCATTTACGAAAAAGTCAAACTTTAATTTAATAATGATGCCACTAAGCGGCTGGCACACAAATTTACTTGCGATCCAAAGATGCTAAAACAACACAATGCCAAGTGGCTGAAAGTTTAACTATCTAAAACTTTTAAGTTGAATTATGGAATATTAACTCGTTACTGGCCTTTCTTTTCATTTGGAGATGGCCGACAAATCAAAGGCTTAATAAAATATTAAATAGCATTTTGCGCCTTCTGGTGGTCTCAAGCCTAGTTACACGCAACGTAAATCAGGTACATTTATCAAAGCAATGACTACAGAAGAATCTCGCCATCTTGCGGCCCTATCTCAAACTAACAGACGATAAACTTTAAACTGTAGCAACAATTAAAATAGTCTATCAACAAATAACAATATGATTATAACTCTACATGATACTAAAATAACGAGGCTATCTGTTATCAAACGGACCAAACTGTCGATACCAAATGGTTTAAAAAAACATCCATGGGGTGGATATGCAGAAATTACGTCCCCAAAAGAAAGCATTATATCAAAGTTGAAAATACGGTTTTACTCAAAATTTAACCGATTTTAGCTTTTACCATGAACTTAAGAGTCCAAAATTACTAAGTCCATTAACATGAATTCCATGACAAAAATTAATAAGTTTAATATCTATAGAATCTGAAACGATAATTTTGAAAGTATTTAAGATAATTTAAGCTGAGAGGGAATTTAAAGAATTAATAAAATTAATAAATTAAATTTCCCGAAACATTCATTTTTTTTAATTTTTTTTTCCCGCTCATCCAGCTGCAAATCGTGTTCAATTATCAATAAAAGTAAAATCTTTGTCAAAAATAGACATTTAACTACATCAAGAGGAAATATCGAGAAAATCATGATTAGAAGATTCAAAGATGATTTTATTACCTTTAATATAAAAAATAAATTATTAAATCGGATTATTGGTTACTTAAATAATAGGGTCTACACAAAATGGCCGCCATCTTGGAAAGTACCAGGATTTAAAAAAGCTACTCTGACTTTTTGTAACCACTATAGGGTCCAGAATTGTAATTTCATAAATAAACTTCCATACGCGTTAATCCTAAGGGCTCCTCTCTTCAAGGACTGGACTATTATTCTTATTATTTATTTCGGTGACTTGTTTGGTCTTAGTTAATTTTATTTATCTTATCAGTGTAGGCCTATATGTTTAGAATTAATAATCAAAACTATGAATATTCCATGTGCGTTTTCAATCTTGTTCAAACATAATCTACGAGACTTTATTATCCGAACAATGTCTTGTGATATATATATGATATTTAACTCATCGTTAAGTAACCTCCTTCACAATGCAGTATCCACATCACTTTTTATACCAAATCTCTCTCTAAGCACCTTGTTTTCGAAAAAAGTGTCAACTGACTGATTTTTTAAACACGATGGTCTGAAATAAAACACGCTACCATTAATAAATGAAAAAAATATTTGTTATAACTTTTATAGCTCAAACAAAACCAAAACTATTCATCTTTATAAAATGTAAACAATCTTGAACAAAAAATAGTAGGCTGAAATAAAATAGAAAGATGGTACTACATAATCGTACACACTTTCTCAAAAGTAAATATTAGTTAACAAAGTTTTTAAAAATCTGCTATAAGTAAAATAGAATTAAATAATAGTTTTACACTTAAATCAACTTTTCACAGAGAAAAAAAAAGTCTAGTCTGTTATACATCATTATATGAATCACTTCCAAGTTAATAATTTTAAGCAATTTTGATTGAACCTCTCGAAATTAGTCGTTATACAATATTGGTTCAAAAAATACTAGATTGAGCTATTCATGAATACATACAGTCAGAGACGGTCTTCAGATTTTAATTACTTTCAGAACGTTTTCCTCATAAATTCAAAGAATTAAAATATTGAATATTTAACAATTTTTTTTAAATAGTTTATTTGGCTGTGGATGAGGTTTTCCTATTTTGGTTGTTGTTGTGTTATGCAAACTAATTTTATCTTGTCAAATATTATGAAATTTATATTTATTTTGGTGGCCTGGAAGGAAAAGTTTATTTTCAAATTTGACATATAACTAACTAGGCAGGCTTACTTATATAAAATCTAAAGTAGGCCTACTATGATGAAATGTTCAAACTATATCATTTAAAGGTTGTGTTCACAAACTAGTCTTTCTAAAATTGAGTATCTACTTAGTCAGAATCTAACGTATTAAAATGAAAGTACTAAGAAAATTGATTTGTACTCACAAGTAATGGATACTGCTGGAAATAATGATTCAGAATAGTTACCATACTTTTATCTATATCAGCACTACAAATTGAAGTATACTCTTGTATATTGTCTGCCTATTAATTGTTGTAGATAGAACTACACTTTGTAAAAGCTAAGTCATAACAAAGTGGACATTTATTTTAAAAATCATAAAGTGCATCATTGATCTCAATATATAAGTTTGCATGTATACATGAAACTGAATATAATGTATTTAGTGTATGTGAAGTTATAATATTGCTGATACAAAGCCTACTGTGACTATGTGGTTGGTTCGTAAGCTTAGGGTTTATAAGCACTTACCAAAACACTACCAAAGAAATATTTAAAGAAATAAACTAATATTATTGTAATATATACGACTGGGAGTTAAAAATAAGATCTACCTTTGGACAGTTAACTATTGTTATTGGTAGTTTACCCAATAAAAACCAAGTATAGTTTTATATTTTCAAATTTACATTGTTAAATTACCACTTAATAGAATATGTGGGTAATAACGACAATTTTTATCTTGTACTTCACAAGAAACATAAAAACTGAAATTGATATTTTAGTTAAACCTGTCGTTTTAGTAAAGATTTCAATAAAATAATTCATTCCATCATAGACGTTAGTCGAGGGAATGGGCCTCGGCCCTGGCCACCATCATTCTTCAAGAAAATTCTTCTCATCTTTCAAAAGAAGTGTTCAGGCAAGTGCACATGTTGGAATATTTTCCTACTCTAACCCTACACATGAATAAGAACTATGCTTTGGAAATTGAAAAAATATTTGACTATAAACATCTGTCAGATGGTACCATAGAGGTACCTAGTGTGGTATTTTGGTTCTTTGGGTTAAGTGATTCGAGTTTTTGGTCATATATTACACAATTTAGGAAAACTTCCCTTGGTAACCCAAGAACACCGTTTATATTGATAGCTACTTCACAAGATCAATACCAAATTCAAATATTTAAAGCGACTGTTATAGGACATGGGATGAGTATAATATTTTGAATTTTGTTATGATTTATTTTACTCCTGTTTCCTTAAATGGATATGAAAACCAAGCTGAAATTGCCTACCAAGCAAATACAACGGCGTTGCTTTTCAACCAATTTGCGTACAAACAATCAATTTTAGATTCATTTACAATGTTGAAAGAAAAAAAAATCTAAATATTTTTTCAGATAAATTAAAAGATATTTATGGATATGAATAAAAACCACCGAAGGAAGAACTGTGCTTGGTTTGAAATTAGGTAAAACAAAAGCCGAATATATGGGTATGAAAACGTTGATTGACTATATGAACGCGACACTGGTGACGATCAAGAAGACTCCTAAAACCGACGACTTTTATAATTCTCAGGAAGAAGAACACTCGCTTAGTATGGACCTGCAACCGGATATATATGGAAATGTGTTTATAAAACACTCAAAAAATATATTCAAATCATCAATTTGTATAAAAAATAGTTATTTCAAATTCCTTGTGCCCAAGGCAAATCGTTTTCCACAATATTGAACGTAATTTTGCCTTTCAACAAGAATATTTGGGCACTTGCTATTGGTACTGTACCAATTATTGCAATGTGCTGGAAAATATTTAGACATAACTCTTTATTCGAAACTGAAACTTTGTTTGAAACCTTTAGAATCTTTGCGAGTGGTGCAACAGTATTTACATCAGTTTCATCATCACACAGATTCTTTATCATGTGTTGTTTGTTGTTAAGTTTGTTATTGGTGAGCACATATAAAGGAAGTTTAACTAGTTACTTGACTACTCCTCATTTTTACCCTGAAATCGATAACATTGGAACAGTTGAACGATTCAGGACTGTTAATATCAGCATCCACATATGGATGGTATAGAGGACCTAAAGATATTTTATTGGATAGTTTAGATTTTAATGATGCAGTTTCAAAATGTTTGTACAAAAAACTTCCATAACACATGATATAAAAAGTGCACTAGACAGAGTAGCATTTAATAGAGACACGGCTTATGTTGATTCATCAATTTTTATCCAGTTTTATATAAACTAAACGACTACTATGAAGATGGTTATCCTCTAATGCATGTCATGGAGGAGTGTCCTTTTTCAGTTTGTCTCGTTTTACATTACCCAGATGTTTCTCCTTTTCAAGACAAATTCGATTTATACCTTCGAAGAATGTATGAATCTGGAATAATAGAAAAGTGGGTTCACAATGACGAATATGAGCTCACACTATCAGCAAGTAATAGGATCAAGACAAAAGAAAGGAAACCTTTGACCCTCGGTCATGTTCAGACTTCATTTTTATATCCTTCTTGGAGGATTGATCCTTAGTTTCATCACACTCTGTTGTGAGCTTTTATGTAACAATATTATGTGCCATAAGCATTACCTATCTTCAAGAATGATACAAGTTGTCAAATAGGAGTGTTATAAAATTAATTTTATTCTCCTATAAGAATATTAATTATTTTAATTATATATGTATTTTTTTCAAATGGTATGTAGGTGAGTAAAATTATTACACTTATAAATGAAAGTTTTTCACAAGTCATTGATTTCTTTGGTTTTTAGTTAGTACTTTTTCATTTAAAAATCATGCTCATGATAATAGTAAGCCAGCCATCTATTTAAAATAATATTCACCGTATTTTCTGTTAATAGGAGTCATCATGAAATAACAATCACACATAAAAAGTGGAAAATGATGTGAGTGGATGCCACGTTTTTTTATGAATTCAAAGGTCAATTTCAAGATGAATAGGGTCAAATAAGTTCAAAATGGGTAATTTGAGTTTTTTATGGATGCAGTGTAGAATTATTTAATCTGTCCAATTAAACTGAATTAAATACAATGTAGATGTATGGAAACACTGTTAATTAATATCTTAATTGTCATATTATTTGTAAATATTTGGCCAATGACACAAAACTCTTCAACTTTCTCGAAAATATTTTTCAATGCAGAATCAAGCTAGCTTAGCAATGAGATCAGTGGTAACTTTGGATTTTATCGTTTCTGGGTTTTCCCTTGTATTTAATACTTGTATCAAATCAGAATTGATATAATCATGGCCACGAATTGGTGTCCATAATTTAATGTTCGTGGACAGGACAGGACAGGACAGTGTCGTGGCTGACAGAGATGATAGTGATATTCATTCAGATAATGACATTCCTCTGTTATCAATAGCAAACAGGGATGCTGCATCAAGTGAAGTGATTCGTGATCAACAGCTCAGAACGTGGAAAACAGAAAGTTGTTGCCAATGTTAATGAAAGACTTATAAAGGAAACTTTTTGGGTTTCATACCGTACTTAAAAAGAACAAATCGAAAAACCTTTGCTGATCTTTACAAGGCAGTACTTAGTAACAAAACATAAAAATATTAAAGCTGAAATAAAATTACTTCAGCGACTGCTTAGTGATGTAACTGCCGGTCAAAATGTTTAAATGGTTAATATATTAAAGCATAAACTGTCTCCAATCCCATTCTTATCAACTAAGCCAGGAGGTAAGATGAACGCAACACCAAATCAGAAACTTACCACTATTTTGATAACTGGACTTCCCACATACTTGGAATTTCCCGCTTCTGACATGAAAATACATGTGATGATTGATGGACATGCAGTTATTCAGGCTCTTGGAAAGCCTGATAAATGTCTCACCATTGGCGACTACGACCATATGTTTATGCAATACGTGAAACATTACTTTGCAGAGCATACAAGAGTTAGCCTAGTTTTCGGTCGTTACTTCGGGGAGGAGACTATCATAGCAGGAACAAGGTTTAAACAGTTTTGGCAAGAAGAAGCCAATTCGCAAGATCATTGGTGGAGAGAATGTATCACTTCCAGAAGTTTTTGCCACAATTCAATTGCATTAAATGAAACAAGCCCGATCTTGCCCTCTTACTATCAGAGTTTATAATGCAGAAAGGGAAGGATATATTACTACAATACGAGTTGGTAACAAGAGGTGGATTATTTTATGGCACACACGCCAAATCAATAAGGTGACAAGATGTCATACTTAGAGGAAACCATGAAAAGGCTGATACCAGGCTGATTTTGCATTCATGTGAAGCTGTCGACAGAGAATACGAAATAGTGATTGTTATCTGCAGGGATACTCATGTAATGTTGCAGATCACTTTAGTTGGATCACCACAACCTCAAAATTTAAAATTTAAATATACCACCGTCTTGCACCTATTTTGAATCCCTTTTGTACTCTAACCCAAAGACGGTAAGAATGTTTATGTTTAGGAGGGGAGGAGAACAACCTAAGTGCAGCGTCTCCCTATCAAAATGTAGGATTTTTTTGAATTCCAACTTAAAAGTACTGTTTTGAGCCGTTTTTCAACAAAGTATGGTGTTTTGCACCTGAATAGTTTTGAAAAAAAAAGAGGGAGAGAAAAATGGGGTGAGGGGCATTTAAGCGTAGCCCACCCACTCACTAATTGGGGATTTGTTTAATGCCAAAATAAAATTCCTGTTTTGGCGTAAGGCACCCTTTTAGATTAGCGATACAAAAAAAAAAGATTAAGTCTTTGGACCCTCCCTCCATCCCCACAGCCTCAAATTAAGAATGTAAATATGCCATTGTTTTTCACCTATTTAGCACAATTTTGAACCCAAGTGTTGAGTTTTACAAAACATCCCCAGAGATTTTACGATGTTTGTGTTTGGGGGGGGGGCAAGAATTAAGCTATTATAACGAGATTGTTGTTTAACAGCGGGGCTGGCGGGCTCTCAATATTTACCCTGGTTTCGCTCCTTGTTCTATCTGTCTCCCTCCTTGTCTAGCAGGTAGGCTGCAGCCTACTCCCTTGACTGATGGATTAGTGGAAGGGGGAGGGGGGATGTTGAAAAACGTGGAGGAGATTCGGTACTTTTAATTCCAGAAGTGGAGGATTCCAGACCCTTAGCTGGGACCATCCCTATACATACACAGTCAGAGAGAGCCAGAGGTACTCAGTTCTTGGTTCCAGTCTTTGAGACCGGGAGTGAACCAGCGAGTCCAGTGTTCGTGTGATATGTGCCGGTGTGGTGTGTACGGCGCAGAGACCAGTGGCGTTGTACCGTGAGTGTCTTTAACACTGAAAGTGGATTGTGTCGTGGCCAGCGTTTTGGGAAATGATATCTGGATATTTCACTATTTATTCAGTATTTTTGTTAACAAGCTGTTTACTTGATTTGATGTAATTCTATTTGATGTGTTTTCATTTGTGTATTGATTTACAAACAATTGCGTATATTGCCTGAGTCATTGAACTGTTTGGTTATAATTAATTCAATGTAATTTTATATTATGTGTTTTCATTTGTGTATTAATGTAAAGAAAACTAGTGTTACTTAGCTTAGTGAACTGCTTAGTTATAATTTATTCAACGTTATTATATATATTATGTCCTTATTGACTTATTAATTTACATAATTACTTTGAATACCTAATTTGCTTAATTGTTTAGCTGTATATTTTAACTCTGTGAATGTTTCTTTAGAGTGGTGTTTTTAATAATCAAAACCTTCGGTGGTCTGCGAGTATTTTAATTCATATTTAGCCTGCAACATACCCCAATATCTTCAAAAGAACTCCCAGGTCACGCGCGACCCAAGTTACAGGGTTGATTTTTAATTCCAATCTAAAAGTTCTAGTTTGCACCGTTTTGCAACCAAGACTGGCGTTATGCACCTTAATAGTAAAGCAAGAAAAAAATATTTTAAATGAATACATGAGCGGGGTGGAGCTAAGCGTAGCCCCCAACTTGATAACTGGATGTTTTTTTTTAATTCCAAAATAAATGCCTTTATTTGCACCTTAATAGATTAGTGGGGAAAAATTGAATATAAGATAAAATTAAGTAGTTGGTCCCTTCTTACAGCCCCTGTACTCTCAATTAAAATTGTAAATACGTAATTGTTTTCAACGGTTTTACACAGTGTTGTACCCAAGTATTACGTTTTTCACCCCAGTCCCAATGACGGTACGATTGTTTTAATTTGAGGGAGGGGGGTCATGTTAAGTGTAGCCACCCTAAGTTTAAATTTTGGTTTAGTAACAATTTAAAAGTTTTCATTTGAAATGTTTTGTACCCAGTTATGGCGTTTTGCACCTCAATTGATTGGTGAGAATTTTTTTAAATATGAGATAAAATGAAGATCTTGAACCCTCACCCCAGCCCCGCACCTTTAAATCAAAATTGTAATTATGCCATTTGTTTACTTACTTAGCACTATTTTGCACCTTAATAATTTTGCAAGAATAATAAGTAATAAATTTTAATTTCCAAAATGTTTGGGGGCCAAGTTGTGTAAGACCCTCCAATTTAGAAAAAAAAATTGTAATTTCTACTTAAATTTTCCCAGGAAAACAGTCAATTTTAAGCACAACATATACCCATTTAAATAACATTTTAAAACACTTTTTGAAAGATTTCAAATTTTCTAAAATTTATCATAAGTAAACTTCTATTAAATTAATATATTTTATAAAAATCAACTTACGTTATTATAAAATCGTGTAAATTAGTCCTCAATTGACAAATGGTTAAATCTATTTTCAAAAAACCACTTTAGTGGTAGAATCGTCTAAGTCGTCACTTTCATGTTAAACTAGCCTGCTGGAGATAAGGAGATCGGTGTTTGAATCTCGGTTGTGTCTACTGATGGTAGATTTCCCTCAATGGTTTTCTACTCTCCTTCTACGCAAATTCAGGTAGATTACTTCTAAAATATTTTGCGTCATCATCCCTAACATAATAGTAACTATCATAGATGCGTTTAAGCTGAACAGGCTGTAAAACGCAATGTTTCAAACTTTTTCCTTTTTTAAATTACAATTTTTTAAATATCAGTACTCAGCACTACTATTAAATGAATTATTTAAGAAAAACAAATAAATATGTAATTATTTTTATTGTAAGCATCTTTCAAGATACCCAGTTTGAGCCAAAATACTAAAGATTTTTACAAAACATTTCAAATTTTATAAAAATCAGTCTTTGGTAAATTACCCTTTAGAAAAATTTTCCCTAAAAAATAAGTGTACATTTCTATTTGTCATGTTGAAAACTCCCAGATATACATATTTTAACCAAACCGCTAGTGCAATTTTCTAAAATCTTTTTACTTTCCAGAAATGACCCTTCATTAAACTGCACTAAAAAGAATTTTACAAAAAAAAATCCTAAGTACACAGTGTTATTTATCAGATCAAACACTAGCTAGACACTCAATTTAAACAGAATTTGTAGAACCTTCTCGAAATATTTGTAATTTTCAAAAGTCACTCTTAAATAAACCACCGTTTGTATAAGGATTAGTGTCAACGTCAATACAAATTCCCAAAGTATAGCCTTTAAAATTAATGTTGAGCAAAATCATTTAAACAATTTAGGATCTATATTTGGAGACAGACAGAAATGTAAGATCCATTTTTTAAATTCATGGAAAAATAAAACATAAGGCTTAATTATAATCTTAAGGTTGAAAATGTTCACGATTACAATAGGACCACTTTCTCTGGATATGAGGAAATAAAAAAAAAATCTATAAACTGCACCGCGGGGAGTTCTTTGTGGAGGGTTCTTTTAGCTTAGTTTGGTTCAAGAACACCAACCCAGGTAGTTCCGGGGTGCACAATAAGGCGAGCAAATACAAATGATGAGAACAAGAGAAGGTTGGAGTTAATGCAATTTAATGATACAATATACAAGACCAAAGGACATATAAGCATATTGCACTAAATCTCAGCAAGTACTTTGTCATATAATTTACTATGATAAGTGGCAGCGTTGCCTATGCCTAGGACAACTGGGGGCGAGAGGCGCCGAGATAACAACGCAGACTACAAAGCTACGTAATAGACAATACTATCAACTAGGTAAGTGGGCAGCGTAGGCAAGGTTAGTTCGTACATCAGGCAAGTTCTAGTTTTGTTATATTAGAGAGCCCTGCACAACAGCTACTACCTTTACACAGGTAAAAACAACGTACTTGGATATATAACACATACCGGATAGTCCAGTAAGGGACGCGTCCCACTGGTTGAGCACCTGAAGGGTGACCAGTACAATCTTACTTATATAAGAAACTAATGACAGCCGCAACCGCGCCAGAGGGGCAAAGGCGGCTCACGTCCAGTGTACTCTTAAAGAGTATTACAAAGTTAAATCTAAGAATCAACCACGGGCCAATCATGGATCGAACATGCGACCCACTGGTTAGCTACCCAACTCACATATAGGCCATGACATGTGAACCCAATTAGGCCTGAATCTCGGCCTCCATATAACAAGAACAATCGCCTGCCCTGGCAAGCTACCACCAATATGGCACCTATGGTCACATAGTACGTGCCGTGGGATTAATCATCCCAACGTGAGCCTGGGGGACCAGTCTCTAGGGCGCGAGAGGCGCGCTACACCGCAAGTGTATAAGTACCCAGCTTTCCCAATAAGGAGAGTCTACTCTCAGCATATCCTATATAACTAGTCATACAATGATATCATAACCGCGTCTCAGAAATAGACACGTAATATTTCTCATCTCTATCTCTTACGATTAATTAATTTCTATCTATCCTGCGAGAACATTGACTAAACCCAACAGTTGAGTTTTAAACTTGGAGTTTACTCGTGAGATCAAGCCCTTAAATTAGGTTGGCCCTGCGACTTCCCCCTGTCCAAGGGACCCATTTCCTTGACCGCAGGTCCGATGTAGATTTTTGTAGATTACGAAAACTAGATGCAAACGTGTGGGGCCCGTTAGCGTGGTGGAGGTTTCCCAATCGTCTCCTGACGTGTTCTGCCATTCTTCAAGCAAGCAGGCGAATATATAGTTGGCAGAGCCCACGTGGTGAATTGGTGCGTAGGAAGGAAGGGGGGTCTTCCCGGAGCTTCCCGGAGGCTAAGGGGGATCTTCTCGAAGCTTCTAGAAGGTCGAGGCGCGCCGGTCGTCGGCCGCCATGAAGCAAAATTTGTCGGTTTGACATCGTGGTCGAAAGCGGAGCTCTCCTCGCTTTCTTTCTGTGTTGTGTTAAAAGCTGGGGCACCGAACTCGAAGCCAGAGTTGGCGCAATTGGGATGTAAACAGAGATATATTAGGGGCGAGGCATTTAACATTAGTTTATTATTGTTACTTTGATAT
>JBCFYV010000812.1:0-73458 GCA_039000515.1 Timema cristinae
AAGATTCTTTTTAACCCCCTTAATCTTTTTCATAATATTTCAAAAAATAGTCGTTTTTGCTAAAGTTTAGGGTGTAAAAAACCCCCTTAAAATTTTAAGATGGCCCCTATTACTGATGTGAATTTATTCTATTTCACCAAGGAATACCCTCCCAAATTTTTTAAAATTAAATTTTTTAAAAAACCCGTTGTATAAGAATTTTAAACATGAAAATGATGAAATTTTTTTCCCCAGAAACCCAAATTTCCGGGGGGGGGGGAAAACCCCCAAAATTTTTTTTGGGGGGCCCGGGGGAAGTTAGGCTTGCAGGGGGCCCGCATATAAACTATATAAATTTATGGCCCCAATAACAGTGTGGAAGCGGGGAGAGAAAAAGAATGATGTCGAGATGTGGACGACATTTTTTTCCCCCGGGGCGAGTGAGTGCCGGGTTTCATCGACCCACCCCCACAAAATACAAACCTGTTTTTGGAAGGCCCCAAATTTAGAATTAGAAAATAAAGATAAATCGTATAGTGTTAATTTTACAAATCGGGAGTATTTGTTTTTTTTGGGGGAAAAAATTATTTTTACCTCCAATAAAAAAGCTGTTGTTTTCGTGTTGTTTTAATCTAAAGAAAAAAAGGTAAAATGTCCCTAGCATCTTTTTTTTTAAAATAAAAATGTGATTCAAAATTTTAAAAAAGGTAAATCCTAATTTAAAAAAAAATTTTCACTTGAATTCATCATTAAATTTTTTTAAAAATTATATTTTTTTACCGCTAATTTTTTTTTTTTTAAAATTCATTGAAGTATCTTTTTTTAAAATTATCAAGTTTGTCTGAGAAAAAGCTTTACGAAAACCCAGGTTGGGAAAAATGCAATTGTTTTAATCCTACAAAAGTGAGTTAGTTTTAAAAACCCAAACGATGGGTTCTGCAACCCCTTTAAGCCATAAAAAAATTTTGGGCCCCAATGGCGCCCTTTTTCAAACCCAAAATTTTTTTTTTAACCCCACCCCCCACATGGTCAATGTTAATTTAACGGGAAAAACCCGATGCATCGTTTTCCTAAAAAAATTTTAAATTTGTTTCTTTTTTCCCCCTTACTACATCAATAGAGTGTTTTTGACCAAAGCCCACTCTTCCTATTGGGAAAAAAATTGGGGTTACATCCCCACCACTCACCTCTTTTTGGATTTTGGTTTTTCCCCCTTCTCTAAAACTCTTTTCCCGTGTTCCCAAGGGATGTTTAAAAAAAATTTTTCCCCCCCTAACTCCCCCCCCCATCCCCCTCTCCCCCCAAAAACCACCAGGGACACCCCCCGGGGGACATTTGGGGTTTCTTGATGATTGCAAATTTTGATTATTTTTGATTGATAATTCATTTTGGGGGGTAGGGGGGGGAAAATTTTGGGAAATTTTTTTTATTTTTTTTTTGGGGGCATTGGTCCACGGTTGGGCTTTTCCTCCCTCGTCATGGAGACGAAGTTCTTCTAAATAAGGCGGGGTGGAGTAAATGAACAATGGTCCTTGTCACAAGACGTTAGCCCCCCCCGGGGAACAAACACCGAACCTCTCCTGACGACCGTTTGCAGTAGAGTTTTGAAAATGGTTCCACTCCCTTGAGCCCCTTTTCCCTTTTCCCCTCACTTACCCCCCCCTTTAAAAGGGGTATGTGTAAAAACCCCCCTTAAAAGGGGGAAAGGGGTTTTTTTTTTTTCCCCATGACCATAGGGGGCAATTTTTGGGGGGTCGACTAAAAAAATCGGGACAAAAAAGATCTTTTACTTGAACGATGACCCCAAGGGTTTTCCCTGATGGGGGGCCCCCAGTTTTGTGGCTTGAAAAACAAAATAATCGCCCCCCTTTTGAAAATGTGGCTAGGTTACTGACTTTTTCTGTTTGGTGCCCCTTTTGACAACCCGAAAACTCTTTTTTTCGAAAAAAGAGGAGTAGAGGGGAAAAAAGGGGTTTTGCTAATAAAACACACATTACAAAAACAAAATTTTTTTAAAAAACATTAAAGACATCTACAAAAATATTTTATCATCATTTTTGGGGGAAAATACCTAAATATATTCTTTCATTTTTTTTTTTCTACATGTCTCTTAAGGGTTTTGGAAAAATTTTTTTTATTTTCACAATCCAACGTGTAATAGCCAAAACCCCGACAACTTACGTGTATAGTAGGTAGCCTGAAATTTTTGGGGGTTTTTGAGGGGGTTTCCCCCGTGGGGTTTTTTTTAGATCGATGAAATCCCAATTATGTTGCGTGTCGCTACACCACGACGAGGGGGGTTTTAAAACGTTGCAATGCGTGCGGCGGGGGGGGCAACCCATGCCCATCACGACGGCAAGTTTAATGAGGTCCCAACATCAAAAAAACGCCCCCCAAAGGGGGTAGATAGGCCCACTCGTTTTTGTCCGCGTCTCGTTTTCGTGAAAACAACCATGGGCCCACCGCACAATTTTCTAAAAAAGATGACATATTATCAACAAAACTTTTGAGGGGGGTTTTCGGGGGTTTCTGAAAAATTTGAAAGACCGACTTGTATTTCCCCCGTTTCTTTCCCCCCGTAAGGGGTTTAAAAACCGCACTTCCCCCCATTTTCCCCAAAAAAAGGGTAAAAGTTTTTTTAAAAAAACATGTCACCCATAGCTTTTTGAACTATCACCGTCCAATGGAAACAAAGTGTTGAATACACTTTTTTATGATGAGCGTTTTTTGTCATTTTTGTTTTCATGTGAAAAAAATTTAATTAGCATAGTTTTACAAAAGTTAATGTCAAAGAAAAAAAATAAACTATTACTTCCTGACTTTTCTTAAAATTTAAAATCTTAGCCTTACATATTTCTATATTTCTTGTTTAAATTTAATAAAAAATAATCACGTGTCTAATACTTAATGCTCAAAAAAAGTAAAAAAGAAAAAAAACCCCGGGAAAAATTGTTTTTTTTGAAAATTTTAAACCTAATTTTTTTTTAAAATTTTTTTCCCTTTTTTAAAAAAAACAAAATTTAATCTTTCGAGGTTTTTTGGGTTTTTGGGAAAAAGGTGCGCGGGGGTAGGTTTTTAAAAAGGGTTTTAAAATTTTTTAATTTTCCCTTTTTAAGGGGGAAATTTTTATGTTTGTATTTTTTTGATAATAATGAAAATTTAAAAACGAAGAAATTTTCCCCAAACCACGTGAGGTTTTTAAAAAATAAACTATAACGGGGTTTTTTTTTTAACATTGGCATTGATGTTTAAAAAATTTTTGGGGTAAAAATTGATAATTTTTTTTGGGTTTTATGTTAAAACGAAACCCCAAAGACCAAAATTAAAAAAAAAAACGTTCAAGATTTTTAAACCCGATTTAAGTTTTAATACTTTTGTCTTTCAATGAATGCCAAATTATCAAATATGGTTTTCCGGTCATATTCACAAGGGCGTACAACAAGTTCCGTTTTTAAAACTTCTATGGTTTTGGAGTTTTGAGTCTAAACACACCCAAATTACCCTCCCCTTTATATTAAAGGAATTTAGCTCCAAAACTTTAAGGGCCCCCCCAAAAAAAAAGGTGTTAAGGGTGATATCCCTTTTTCCCCTCTCTCAATAGTATTGATTAAAATTAATGTTTTTGAAATTAAAAGGGGTATTTACAAAAAAAATACTAATTTGAGCACATAGTTTTAAAAAAAAGTAACCAAAAAAAAAAACCAACTGGGGGGAAAAGGGTGAGCACAGGATTTGGGGTCCGATAAAAAGGGTTGAGGCTTGATAGCTACAAAACAAGACGAGTTAAAACCCCCCCCGGGGGCTACCCCTTTTTACCATTAACAAAACTCTGGGCCCAAAACCCCCCGCTAGCACCCCGGGGCCAACAAAACCCCCCCCGGGGTAACGGGTGACACTGCCAAGGTTAAAAATTTCGGCTGCCGGGAAAAAAATTTTAAGGAGTTCTGGTATGTTCGACCCTTGGAAGAAGAGTCCGATCATGGGGAAAAAACTAGTGGCGCTGTTTTTGTCATGCTTTTTTTTTTCCCCCACTGCCCCAAATTTTTCCCCCCCCCTCCTTTTTTTCCTACCACCCCTCTCGGGACTAAGGTATTTTTTTAATTGAGGGGGCCCCTTTAACCGGACTCTTGGGAATTTCCCTGCTTGAAAAAAAAATTGTAGCGTCTGCTACTAACAAAACATGTAATAAAATTTATTTTTGGGGAAAAATTTTAAATTGTTTAAAAACTTTTAAAAAAACCCTTTTTTTTTAAATTTAAAACTTTTTTTTTTTGGAAAAATTTTTAAAATTGTATTTTGCCAAAAACTCTTTAGATTGTGTTTTTTTTTAATTTAACAGTTTTAAAACCCAAAAAGTTTAGTGAAAAAACGTTGATATAAGCTTATACAAATGTACTTAAAATTGATTTTGCGTTTTGGGGGGGTTACCCATTTTTGGGATGGGGGGTTTTATAAAGTAAATGTTTTTTTCAGAAATAACGGAGATGTACAAGTCATTTTTTTGTTTTTTTTAAAGTAAATTTAAGAAATTATGCGAAAACTAAGACGTGGGAATTTAAACAGGGTATTTTTCATTCTTTTGGGACTATGTTGATAAAAAACCCTTCGAGAATTAAAAAATTTCAAAGGGTTTTAAAAAATTGCTTTTGATCATTTTTTGTGAAAAAATTACCAATATTTAATATTTTTTTCGTTTTTTAAAAATGTTGAAGGTTTTAAATATTTTTAAAAAATTTTCCCAAATTGAAATCTTTTTTAAATTTTGGGGGTATAAAACCAATTATTTTTTAAAAATTTTTTTTTTTTATTAGATATTTATTTTTATTTTTTGTATAATTTACTATCCATTTATTCAGAAAATTTTTCTATTTATTTAACACTTTTTTTGTCCTTTATTTCAAAATTTTTACCACACCCCCTGCGTCTGTTTCGTTTGGCACTATTTTCCCCCCTTTTTATTTTAGTGAAAATGTCCATGAAATCATTCTCTAAAGTTCAGAGAGGAAGTGTCCGCAAAAAGGGGAAAAACTTTCACTCTTTTTAAAAATTTTTCTCGTTTTAAAAGCGGTTTTTACAAAAATCCCGGGAGCACCCCAAAAAAAATAATTATATAAAAAACATCTAAAATTTTTGAAAAAAAAAAAAAGTTTTTTTGGTATGAATAAAACAAAATCTCTTTTAAAAGTTTTTTAATGAAAAAAAATTACATTTAAAAATCCAAAATTTTTTGTAAGATGGTTTAAAAGGGGCGACGCAAAAGGGGGCGCTATTTGGGGAAAAAAAAGGGAGATAAAGTTTCGATTCCCAAACCCCAAACCTAGGGTTGGGAAAAAAGTATTAAATACCCCCCCCAAAGTGGGGAAAGGGGGAAAAGCATTAAAATTTCACACCTGTGCTTGTAAAATTTTTTTTAAATTTTTAATTGATTTTTTAAAAAAATTTTGGGTGTTGAGAATATTGTATAATTTCTAAATTTAAATCAAATTATCCTTTTTACTTTTGAACACAAAATTTTGGGGGAAACTTTATAAAAATGTATAATACTTAGACTTTGTGAGGGTTAATTTCCCCGTTTAATAAAATTATTTTATTTGAAAAATTTTGATTGTTGTGATTTTTTAAATTTTTTTTTTTATTTGTAAAAATTTTTAGGTAATCCAGTAAATTTCCCCCCTTTTAAAAGAAAATATTTTTAAATTTTGGTTTTTGAAATATAAACATTTTACTATGTAAAAAAAAAGGGGTTTTAAAACCCTTTTTCTTTTTTGAACATATATAAATGAATTAAATTTCAACTAGGGGGAAACTCAAATTTATATTAAAAAAAAAAAAAGTCAAACTTTTTCCCCTTGCATTTTTGTTTATTTTTATTGGGCTTTTTCCCCTTTTAGTAAAAATTCATATTTTTTTGGAATATTTTAATTTTTAAACCACGTAAGTATTTAGGGTTTTTTAAAATTTTAGGAGGGGTTAAGGGGGCCTTTTTTAGCGGTTGGTGTCTCTGAGGTCAATATTGCCCTTTAAAGGGGTTTTTTTCTTTGTTTTACTCCCCCCCTATTAAAATTTATTACGTATTATGTTTTACACCTTCTACTTTTTTGGGACAAGAAGGAGATTGGGAACAGAGACCGCATTACATATAGTGGGGATGTTTTACAAACGACGGGAAAAAAAAAAATATATTTATACTATTTTACCTACGTTCTGTGATTCTAAAATTTAAACACCTGCTTTAAAATTCCAAAAGCCCTTTAAACGGGGGAAAACAAATTTTTAAAACAAAAAGAGGGGAAAAACGTCCCGGGGAAAAAAAAGAAAAGTTCTTTTCCCAAAAAAATTATACTTATAAAAATAAATTTCCCCCCCATCTTTTTCATATGCTGATTTCTGTACTAAAACCAAAGGGCCCCCCCTTTTTTCACAATGGGGGCTTATTTAAAAGACTCACAGCATCCAATTCAAAAAGTAAAAAAGGGGCAAATTACCCCGGGGGACTTTTTGGTTTTTTTTTGCCAACTTAGATGAATTCTATGCTTTCCAAAAAAACAAAGCCCCAGTGTGATACTACATTTATTTTAAAAAGTGTAAATTTAAAACCCAAAAATACCCGAGACGTCCAAAGGGGTTAAAAAAAAAATTCTTTTTTTTCATTTAGCGCCTTCCTCGGACCTACCAGTTCCTAACCTTTTACCCCTCCACCAGTTTGGGGTTTTTTAGCCCCCCCTATGGGACTTTTCCCCCAAGGAAGTCTTTGGGGGGAACTGGGGGGAAAGGGGGTTTCCCGGAAAAGGGGTTTATGAAGCGGGACCCGTGACAAGGGGGCCAAAGGGGTTTTTTTCTTAAAAGTGTTTAAAATGCCGGGGTACTTTTTAAAATTGCTTATTTTAGAATTTCCCAAAATGGATCCAAAGTAGCCAAAAAATCCTGACAAATTTATTTTATTTACTTATAAAATGAAAAAATAAAATCACTGATGTCACTAAAAAAATTGGAGTCCCCTTGCCACCCCAAACCCCCGGCATAAAAATTGGGGCCAAAAAAAGTGGGGTTTTGACCACTTCCCTTTTGGGTTTTTTCTCTTAGCTACAAAAAACTTTCAGATACAGAAATGAAACATCTATCAATTTCCAACAAATTATACTTATATTTGCTTATTTTTTACTATCTTAATTTAAATAAAAAATAAAAATCTTTATTTTTTCCTACATCGGGGGGTCCTCGAAAAAGCTGTTGCGGGGTTAGAGGTTCCACTGACTAAAAGTTTGAAACCACTGGGGTTAGATCATTGTTTAATAATGTATAGGGTTAAGTGGCCATCGAAACTAAATTTGAAACTATTTAAAACGCTCAAAAACCAAAGTTTTTTATCAGGGGGGATCTTTTTTATAGTCAATTCAAAAATTAAAAACAGTTATTTAGCTAAAAATTTTTATCTTACTCTAGGACCTAAGTAGGTAAGGGAATTTAAGAAAATTTGTAAAAAAACAGGACAGATTTTCAAAAAAACTTTTAAATTTTTTATGTTACTTAACAAAAGCCAACATCGTTCCCCGGCAAAGGGTTTAGGGGGGGAAATCTAGGGTGTATGAGGAAAAATTATCTTATAAAAAAGGGGGCCACACGTTCAGCTTTTTTACTCCTCTCAGAGGGGCTCGTCGTTGGATCCCCTATTTACTTAGTTTAATCCCGGGTGCATATCAACCCCAAAGTCGACGGCCAACCCCCATTTAATTTATTAATAGAACTCCGTATCGGGGCAATTTGAATGATGATAAAAGAAAAAATTAATATAATAGTTAGAAAAATCCGGAAAGAATTTAAAAAGGGGGGTTTTATGTATTGCCGGGGGGAAAAAGCAATTTAGGGGATAGGGAATAATTTGAATTGGAGTCTCTAACTTTCACGCCCCCCAAAAACAATTTTTTAAATTTTTTTTCTTTTAATTACCGAATTCTTCGTAATAGGAAACAAAAAGGACTTTAAAAAGTTGTTGCTATTAATTCCAGTAAAATCTACAGTTTTAATAGGAGCATTTAACTGAATTATCGCTGAGTTCAATATATATTAATTTTGTAGTCTTAATTAAAAATATACCAAGACACAATTAGAGTTTTAAAAAATAATTTAAAAATATGTTTTAAAATATTTTTTTGGATATTTGTAATATTGATTTTTTAAAAATAGGGTGTTTAAAAGTAAATATTGAAACAAGCAAATTTAAAATCATTTTTAAACCCCGGGATTTTTAAGAAAGTATTTATTTGATTTTTTTACGTTTTTGATTAAAAAAACCCAAAAAATGATGGTGTATGTTTTTTTATTAGGAATTTTAGAAGAAAGGGGAACCAAAGCCCTCGGGTTTTCCCAGGGGGGAGGGGGGGGGGGCTATTGGAAAAGCAGGGGGAGGCGGGGGTGGCAGGGGTGGGGGGGGTGTTGCTTGCCGCAAATGCCAGGTGCTGTTCACGGGTGGGGTGAGGCCGTGGCCAAAGCCATACCCCACCGCTTGCCTTCACTGGCCGGGCCTATTTCCCCCAATCTTTTCCCTTAGGCTGGACCTACATCACCAAGGTTTGTCTTCAACCCTGAAGCTGTGTTACGGGGGGGCTGGGCCCGTGCCAAAGCCACTACCCCACCCGTCTTGCCTTCACTGCCGGGGCCCATTCCCAATTTGCCTTCCCCGGTGGCCACATCACCAAATCTTGTCTTTTCTGCCTAAATACTCCATCACTTTTGCCGTCAGGGGCCAACTTACGTAAAAAAGGGTTTTTTTTCACTGACCCCGGAATTCTCCCCAAGGTCCTTCCTCTCCATAAATATCCCCCTATCTTGCCTTCACTGCCTGGGGAAACTCCACTAATATTTGCCTTCACTACCCCGGAACTACTCCCAAGGTCTTGGTGGCGTTTTTAAAATATGTTTACACTTTTGGCAAAAAATCATACGTGTTAATGCTGATATATGTTTATTCTGAGGTATTTAATTTATTTTAAAAATTCCAAAAATTTCTGTATTAAAAAAAAATTTTGGCAACGGAATTGTTGACTTTTTAATTTTTTTTTGAAAAATACATAATTAATTTCTATATTGACCTGGGGTCTTAGTTATGTTTAGTAATTGACACATTCATTAAAAACTTATCTACATTTTTTAGGCAACAAAAACTTACGGATCCAAAAAATTTTTCTTTTTTTTCCCGATATGTGTTTTTACTGGTTTTGTTCTTCAAACCGGAATTATATAATTATTTTTCCTTAAATTTTTAATTAAAAAACAGTATATTTTTTAAATTTTTTTAAAATATTGAGAAAATAAAAAAATTAAAAAAATTATCCCAATATTTTTATTTGATCTGATTTAAAAAAATTGTTCAAAATGGCTTTCTAAATGTTAATAGAATCTATTATCAAGTCTCAAATTACTTTTAATGTAAAAACCTATTTTTGGTAAATTATGTTCCATTTACAATATTATTTGGGTCAAAAAACTAGTAAAAATACATTTTTAAAAACCCCCCAACAAATTTTAAAGACTTTGGGGGAAACCTTTTTTATTGAAAAATTTTAAAAAATGTTTGGGGGGGCCAAATTTTAGATTTTTTTTACCCATGGTTAGCCCATTACCTTCATATTTTAATATATGTTTCACTGGGTTCCGATCCATGGTTTATGGTCCGGGGGTTACACTCTCAATAACAGCCCTTGGGGAGGGAGAAGGTTTTTAAATCCTGGTGGGGGGTTTCCCAATTTCCCTCGCACAAAACTGTGCCCCTTTTGAAAAAAAAACCAGAACTCAAGAAATTGTTATTAGTTATCTGCAAACAATAAATTTTGTGACAAAATAAAAAACACAAAAAAAATTTTGGGGAAAAGAGACGAGACTGGGTGGTGATAACTTAAAAACAAAAAAAATTATTTAAAAAAAAATTTTTTTTTTATCACAAAAAAATTATTTTAAAAAACTGCAAAATAAAAAAAGGGTTAAAAAAATTAAATGGAGTATTTCCGAAAATTTAAATTTTTTAAAAAAAAGGTTTTTCAATTACTTAAAAAAGTACAACGTAAAAAAATAAAAAAAAATAATAAAAAAACTACACATATTTAAAAAAAATCAACATCACAATGCATATAGCAATTTTCCGAAAGTGTGTAAGGGTTAAAAAAGGGTAAAAGCAGGTAGGGGGCACTCATTTACAAAAATTTTGAAGATTTTGGGGGTTCCGAGATTTTGGATGATAGGGTTTTTAGGGGGGAGGGGGGAATACTGAGGTGATGGGGGGGGTTTGTTTTTTTTGGGGGGTTCCTGAATTTTGTGATAAATAATGTGAGGTTTTGGAGGGGGGGGGTGGGCACCGGGGTGGGTTAGGGAGACTATTTTTTTGGGGGGGCTTTCTGGACTCATTTAAAAGGGTGAAGGGGGGGGAGTAGGGGGGGTAGGGTTGTGTCTCCTGGGTGCTGGGGGGTTGAGGTAGGGGGGGGGGGGGTTGGGGGGTGGAGCACCTGGTGACTGAGAATGTAGGGGGGGGGTATATTTTTTTGGTCGGGGTAAGGCTCAGATTTCCCGGGGGGGGGAGAAGGGTTGTCTCCGCACGGCCGGGGGTTTTTTTTTTCCCCTCTGTCTTTCATCTGTGACTGTATGTAAAGGGTGGGGAGGGCTAAGGGCTCAAGGTAAAGTGTGTCAGGGGAGGCCCCCGTATGATGGGGGGAAGTGGCTCGGGGTGGCAGCTGCACTTTTAAAAGCCCTATATTTTAAAAAATCAAGTTTTACGAGAAATATTTATCTATCCACCAAAAAAACGAACTTTTTAAAATAATTTCTTTCTAAGGACATTTAGAATCATGATACTTAATTGTGACAGAATTTGTTTAAGTATTTTTTCTTTAAGGAAAATCTGTGAAATTTGGGGGGGGGGAGGGTGGCTTTGAGCCCATAAAAGGGGGGAACCCTTTTTTTTTGAATCTTAACCGGAGAATTGCCTTGCGTAGAATTTGTAGGCATTTTTTTAAGGGGGTGGGAAAATAATGAAAATTCGGGGAAATTGCGCTTTGGGATAGGGGCCCTACCTTTTTTCAATAAAAAAGTAAATACCCATTCGGTCGTCGTATATTTTCGTACTCGACGCCGTTCAATTTGTGCCCCCAAGATTTTTTACGCTTAGCGAACTTAGATAAAGGCACTCGAAACGGATACCTTGTTTACAAAGGTTCTCTAAACCCCCAAAACCAAAACACCATCCGAATTTGAAGGTAATGGCTTTTTGTTGTGTTAGGATAACCGACTTAATCTAAGTCAATAATCATTTAAAATTTTTTCAAGTTAAATTTCTTAATCTAAACTCGTAAGACCTAAAATTAAAATCTTTAAAAAAATTTGTTTCATTAAAAATAAAATACAAGATTCGAACCTCACTCCGGAATTTGCTTAATCTACTCCCCGAAAACCCTAAGTTAAAACTTAAAAAAAATTTTCTTTACAAAAAAAATAACAAAAAGGTTCGAACCTCACTCCCAGGAAAAATTGTGCTTAAATCTTATTCTCGTAAGACCTAAGTCAATAATCATTAATCGTTTTCAGGTTAAATGTGAATAGTTTAAGCACATTTTTCTCATGGTTAATAATGCTTTAAAGGAATATCGAGAATTTAACACGAGTGAATATTTTTTAAAAAAAAAAACCTACTTGAGCGTTTTTGAAATGATTTAAAAAAACTTTTTTCCACCCTCTTTTACAGAAGGGACCGAGGGACGTTTTTGAAATGAGTTTAAACGCGTTTTTTTTTTCCACCCTCTTTTAACAGAAGGACCGAGGGAGAACAACCTTCACCGACAAAAAAAGAAACATTTAAACCTTTCTGTTTTAACATAACTAATAAAAAATCACAAACAGCTTTCTACAAATCTCTCTTTTCTCCCGTTCGGGGTTATACGCTTACATACTAATACGTTTATGATTAATAAGGTTAATTTTTAGAGGAAATGTGTACAAATTTGCGTGTTAGAGAGACTAAAAAAAACTTTGGTTTAAACCATCCTGGGCGAGAGTCGAACCTTGACCTCCCAAACGAGAGTAACGCGTTAGAACAGGCAGTGACTGAAGCAGCTAGGTAACCTTATGGTCTAGGGGTAAGGTGTTAGCATGTGATTATCATACTTATGCACTTACTCATCATAGTCGTTCCTGTTGTTTGTTTACAGCCATCTCGAGCCCACTCGACGTTATCTTGGAGGGGACTGTACCTGAATGAAGAGGGTGAAAAGGAGGAGCATAGAGCGAACATGACAGAACCTTTAGCTAAAAGAGCGCGCTTTTTTTCCCCCATCATTATATCTCAACAAATAAATGGAAATAAAGTGTATACTCTCCGTGAATTAACCTCGAATGAGCAACTTTTAATTAATTATCTAAAACGTGATATCACAACACAAGAAAATAAGGCATATATTGAGCATACACCAGGTTGATTAAGACCTCGAGCGTTTGATACTCGGACATGAGGATATAGATAGACAGATCCGGACGCTTTTGACTCAGTCACATGACTTAGGTACGGGATTTACCCAGTTTAGGCTTTACCTGGAACCGTTAGGTCTCTCATTGAAACTTATTGAGCAGGCGTACACCCGCCGATAAAAACCTATTCTATCACTAATGAATTGCCTTATAAGGATCCCATTCAGTTTCTCGTCGCGTGCGGGGGTATATACTAAAGACGGTAGAAGAAACAATTGCAAATGACTCGATAAAGTAAATTGCAGTCTCATTTGCGAGTTTAGACATCCTACCGAAGGTAGAATTGAGAAAGGGTATTTCAGTTCTACTCTATGCGGTATATTTACCCCTACAAACTTGGAGGAGATATATGAGAATAATGGGGTTTTTTCCCCTCCTTGCTCAAATTGAAGGTTTTGTTTCTAGAGACTCGGTTGGATGTATGACGGTACATTGGAGATGAGAATAAAATCTCTCTAAAAACACGGTTTTCACGATCGGGGCTCGGGTTCAAATCCCTGAAACTATAGCCAGGCGTGGAAGCGTTGATAAATGTGCAATGTGAAAAGGTCATTGCTTCCCTGTATCTGTTTTATCCTGTCCTTTTGAACCGACAGGGAGAGCTCAACGTTTATCCTCTTACCCTAATTTTCGAGACGTGTTGAATCCAGACGGGATCCCTCTCCCTTTCCAAATGAGATATATCGAGCGATTTGAAAATCTTAACGATATATCTGTAAAGTGTTACACTGCAAAGCGTGATGGGAGTGACTCTTATATTGATACTGATGACACCTCTAAAAAAACTAGTAATTGTTCCCGTACACGTCAGTGCTAAAGAGCGCGCTGGACATGACATTATTCATGATAAGAGTGCACGGACAAGGAACTTATCATTTCAGCTGGATTAAAAATCTGTCACGGTTAATAAACCCTCAACTACCGCCGGCGTCCTAACAGAGGACGTAGATACTTTTGCGATAGATGCCTGTCTGCTTTTTTGACTGAAAACAAACTCATAAAAAAATAAAGAGGCGTGTATAAAATTCGACGGGGTAAGGAGTACATTCCCTCAAGGGGAGGATAAATTCCTCACGTTCACATCAGTATAAGCAGCAGGAGAAAACAGATTTATCGTATATGCGGACCTGGAGAGCTACTTATGCCTAAGAACGAGTGATCCCAACCCAAAATTTTCATATACCGAGATGTTCAGCGTCATGTAGCTTATTCTGTAGGAATGTACGTTAAATGTAATTTTGACGATAGTCTCTCAGAGTACCGTCACTTCACGGGAAAAGATTGTACTGACCAATTTGTTGAGGCGCTCGTAGATACGGCGAAAGCGTGTACTAGAGTACAATAGTACCGTCGTACCAATGAAACCGTTAACTCCTGCTCAAAGAGACGCTCATAATACAGCCTCTCATTGTCATATATGCGAGAAGCCCTACAAGAATGATGATATTCGGGTTATGGACCTTGTCACTTGACTGGACTTTATCGTGGGAGTATCACGCGGGGTGTAATATTAATTACAAGAACCCGAGTCGCCTGAGCGTAGTAATCCATAACGCGCGTTGCTACGATAATTTTTTCCTTCTCGAATCACTCGTTGAACGTAGAGAAACTGATCCGTTCACGGGAGAGAGCGTTCTCGTCAATCCGGGAAAAGTCAGAGTTATTGGAGAGACTATGGAAGATTCAAAGTAATCATGAAATATATTCGGCACGGGTTTCGAGGGATTACAATTAAAATTATAGATAGTTTCAAGTTTCTATGTACTTCCCTAGAGAAATGCGTATCTTACCTCGAACCCGAGCAACTTAAAATCACCCGTAAGTGCCATCCGAGGATGAACGCTTTAAATTAGTCACACGAAAAAGGAGTGTTCCCCTATGATTATATTGATTCATTCGAGTGGCTAGACGAGACTCAGTTACCGAGTAAAATAAATTTTACAACGCGCTCACGGATAGTCATATCTCTCAGGAAGACTATGATCACGCCTGTGAGGTTTGGCGAATATTCGAATGTAAGAATCTTTGGGACTATTCGAACCTCTAGCTGTGCACGGACGTAACTTTACTGGCCGACGTCTTTGAGAACTTTCGTGATCTCTGCATGAAGACGTATAGGCTCGATCCCGGATGGTCCCTTACAGCTCCCAGTCTAGCGTACCAGGCTCTATTGAGAATAACCCGGGTACGGCTCGAATTAATCGATGATGTGGACACGCATCAATTCATTGAGGGAGCTATCCGCGGGGGGAAATTGTTTTTGTGGCTAATCGTCACGCTGTAGCGAATAATCGCTATATGGACGCGTTTGATCCTTCCAAGCCGGAGTCCTACATTGTCTATCTAGACGTTAATGGACTCTATTCATTTAGTATGCTGTCCTCACTTCCCTATGGAGAGTTCAGGTGGCTCGAAGATGAAGAAATTGCTCGATTGGACGTGCTAAAAGTAGAGGACGATGCGGATACGGGCTATATCTTGCAGGTAGATCTTGAATATCCGCGAGATGTGCACGACGCTCATTCCGACTTGCCGTTCTGTCCTGAGAAAGGGATTCCACCCGTAGGGAAACATGAGAAACTGTTAACAACTTTAGCTGATAAGACCCGGTACGTCATTCACTACCGCCATCTAAAGCTATGTTTAGCGAACGGGTTGAAACTGACGAGAGTTCACCGTGTTCTCAGTTTCAGGCAAGCGCCGTGGATGGCTCCGTATATAAGGTTGAACGCGGAAATGAGGAGTAAAGCGAGCAATCAATTTGAAAACATGTTTTTCAAACTGATGAACAATGCCGCATTCGCTCGCCTCATATCTAACAAGAGGGCTTACCGTACGATAAAGATAGCTACCAGGTGGGATGGGAAATTTGGAGCGGGTAACCTCATAGCCAGCCCTAACTTTAAAAACCGCTCGATAGTGTCAGAAAACCTAGTCATCATCGAGATGGAACCACAAGAGATTTACTTTGAAAATGCCTATCTATGCGGGATTCGCCATTTTTAAAATCTCGAAGGTAGTCATGCACGGTCTGCATTACCAGGTTATGATCCCTGCCTTCCCCAAAGGTACGTTAAAACTTCAATACACTGATACACTCACTTTTCTACTACATGACTGTTGAGGATGCATACCAGAGACTCGCCCTGTTGGCTAATGACTACCTGGACACCTCCACCTACGGACAAGACAATGTTTACAGGATGCCCGTAGTAAATAAAGGGGTGCTCGGTAAACTAAAAGACGAGACTCGAGGTCGGATCATCACTGCGTTCATTGGTTTACGTCCTAAACTCTATTCATTCTCAGTACAAGGAGTTGGAGAGACGCTCAAGGCTAAAGGGGTCAAGAGTAGCGCGTTAAGAACGCTTTCATTAGAGGATTATCGTAATTGTTTGAAAGATGAGACGATAGTCATGAGAGAGGCTCGTTCAATAAGAGCTGTAGGATTCAAACTTTACATACAAAAATTCAATAGGGTCGCTCTATGCTCTATCGACGACAAAAGATATAGAGTACCAGGAACTGTCAATACTCTTCCATGGTCCCATTACTTTATCGGACCGTCAACTCTATAGTGTGCCAGTGAACAGTGCGTCTATGTGAAAAAAAAACGTTCTCTATAGTGTAAGTGATTAGAACTATACCTAAAAAAAATTCATGTTCTGTAGTCTCTATAGTGTTAATGTATAAATTATTATTATTATTATTTGGTTTAAAGGCCCATCGACACATCGAGGTCATTAGGGCCTTGAAATATATTTTAAAAATAATAAAATCCCCATAGGGGAGAGATATAATCATTCACCACCTGAGACACTCCATTGGAATGCTCAAATGGGCTCAAAGTACAATTGAGTGAAACACCTGCTAAAAAAAACCACAGGTGTATCACTCTAAGAAAAAACAAAACAAACATATTAAACAATATATTAGTTAAAAAGACAAAACTAACATGTTAAAATAATTATTTTATTAAAGTTTGATAAAATGGATAAAACGACAAGACAAACACATTAAAGTATACTAAAATGTTAAAAAGGGTCTCAATGTGAGATAAAATCCAGATGAGCCACTTTATAAAAGTGACTCAAATGGCACTAAAAAGATTCGCCTGGCGTATAAAATGGAGTAAACAAATAACTCCTTCAGCGCTGTCGCGTAATAAAAAACGAAGGTCACCTTTAAAATCAAGGGCCAGGCGAATAGGGCATATCTGCGACACTCCACCAAAAAGTGGTGCACACTAAGGGGCGCATAGCAAAATTCACACACTGGAGGTGGATCCCCTCTGAGTAAAAATCCGTGGGTTAGAAATGTATGCCCGACGCGGAGTCTCGTCACGATGACCTCCTCTCTTCTAGACTTTCGTATAGAAGAGGGCCATCGCGACACACCGTCCCTGATGGACCGCAGCTTGTTCTGAGCAGGGGTCGAGACCCACTGCTCGTGCCAGGTGCGTAAGACTCCACGCCGAAGATAACCCTTTAGATCTAAAAACATGACACCCAGACTCGCCTCCGGAAACAGGCGTGCTGCCTCCTTGGCTGCCTGGTCCGCCAGTTCATTTCCTGGAAGACCAGCGTGACCAGGAATCCAGCAAAAGGCGAGCCGGGTGCTTAATAAATCAATTTTTAAAATTTGCTCATGTATCATCTGCACGAGGGGATTCCAGGAGTAGAGAGTGGACAATGCCAACAAAGCACTCATGGAATCCGTGCAGATGAGGACAGAGCGGTGACTACTTCGGTATACAAAACACAAAGATTTAAAAATGGCATATAATTCAGCCGTAAAAACACTGGTTCCTTTAGGTAAACCAAATTTAAAATTGGATCCTTCCACAACAAAAACACATCCCACGGAGGCTCCAGATTTAGAGCCATCAAAGTAGATGCAATCAAATCCGTGAAAGCGAGTGGAGAGGAGCTCATTAAAGGTCCTCTCATATACAAAGTTTGGTGTGGTCGCTTTAGGGAACTTGGCAAGATCAAAATGGCATTTCGGAGGGCGTATCTTCCAGGGAGAAATTCACCTGGTGATGTGGGGATAGCCTTTGGCAGGACTATCCCACACGTGTCGAAAACCGATAGCATCCGGATCCCAACCGGCCTTGTACTACGACATTTAGTTTCATACAAGACACGGTTAGGGGATGAAACACAGACCGGTAAGCAACATTATTTGGCGTGCAATGCAGTTTCGACACGTAAGATGCCAGGAGATAAGACCGCCGGTAAGAAAGAGGGGCTCACCGGCGTCGGCACAGATGCTGACGACTGGACTGGTACGAAAAGCACCAGTAGCCAGTCGAATGCCAGCATGCTGGACGCTATCGAGCATCTTTAACGCCGAGGGTCTAGCGGAACCATAAACAAAACTGCCGTAATCAAGTTTTGATCTCACCAAGGCTCTATAGAGGCGCATCAAGGTTTCCCTATCCGCACCCCAGGACCGACCGCTAACCACTTTGAGCAGGTTTAGTGCTTTTATAGACCTCGCTTTCAAGTCTTTGATGTGGGGGATCCAAGTTAATTTAAAATCAAATAAAAGTCCCAGAAACTTTACGGTTTCTGAGACTGGAAGAACGGCATGGTTCATTAAGTTATAATCCTCCCCCCGACTTTGGCCAAATTCAATAGTAAGGCGCTCGATGCTGCGCTTATGCACCACGAACTCGTTAGAGTAGCTCGCAGTGCTAGAAATAGCGGCGAACATCGAGCCCAATACATTGGCAACCTCCATAGGGAGGAGACAAGTGAACCGTTAGACATGAGTGCGGGTATATTATAAATGGTATTTTTGCTACTACTTACTTTACGAATGTGATCCCAAACCTTGGTTGTGGGAGTGGAAATAGTAAGGGTAGAAATAAACTGTCTCCAAGACTCTCTTCTGCTTTCTCGAATAATACGGCGAGCTCTAGCACGTAGAATCCGGAATGACTCCAAATTCTCCGAAGTAGGACGTCGATTAAAGATACGCAGGGCTCTTCGACGGTTAGAAATAGCCAGCCGGCACTCCTCGTTCCACCGGGGAACAGGACGGTGGCGCGGGTTTGGCGAGGATTTAGGATGGATGCCCTCGCCACCGTTATGACCGTCGAAGTAAATTGCCCAGCCTTAACATCGACGTCGGGAGAATGGGGTTCGTCGAATACGGCGAGCTCGCGGAATTTATCCCAGTTAGCACGTTTAAGAACCCATTGGGGTAACCGCGCTGTACTGGGAAGATCTTGGATTTTTTAAAGCAGAATTGGAAAGTGATCGCTGCCACATAGGTCCGCGTGAACCTCCCAAAGGAAGTGAGCAGCAATCCCGGGGCTACATAGAGCTAGGTCGATGGCAGAGGATACACCATTAAAGGTGGAGAAGTGTGTCTGGGTCCCGGTGTTCATTAACACCAGGTTTCCCGAGACAAGTATATCCTCTACCATCCTTCCGCGGGCGTCTGTAAAATTAGACCCCCACACCAGGTTATGCGCGTTAAAGTCCCCCAAGATGATATAGGGGGCGGGAAGTTGTATAAAGAGGGCCTCTAGTGTCCTCTTGGAAACACGCTCACCTGGTGGGAGGTAGATGCAGCATACGGTTACCTCCATAGGAAGGGAGACTCTGACAGTGATCACTTGGAGATCAGAAACAATATTAATATTCTTATGATATATAGTACTTCGTGCGAATATAGCCACACCTCCGCTAGCCCGATCAAAGAAATGCTTGTCGGTACGATACACATCGTACCCACGAAGCATCGGGTTGTCAGTTGGGCGGAAGTGGGTCTCCTGCAAACACAAGATGGAAGGATGCAGGGAAGAAATTAGTTTGATTTCCTCTACACGAGCATAGAAACCCCTAAAATTCCATTGTAGTAGCGACATAAGTTATTAGTATGAAATTTAGTTATCCTCGCAATCCATTTCACTATCCTTTAAGAATAAAAATTTGTTGAGGCCCTTTTTAGGCCCTCTTGCCTTTCCCAGTCTCTCCTGTACCTCTCGCTTCAGGAGAGGCATCGGTTTACTTTGGAGAGACTGGGTACTCGGATCCATGCGCGAAGGCTTTGTTAAGGCCTTCATCGCTTTTTTACTATTATTCTTTTCGGCGGTCTCTCGCTGGTCCTTCCTCAAGGCACCAGTGGGACTCGCCTTTACGGCCTCACCAGTTTCGCCACTCATCCCGGCCTCTGGAGGCCCAGAGGCGAGAATGAGCGACTCAACAGTGGCCGCATGAAATTTATTTCCCCGAGGAGGGCCCGGGGAAGTCCCCCGAGAAGGGCTCGGGGAAGTTCCCCGAGGAGGGCTCGGGGAAGCCCCCCGAGGGGGGCTCGGGGGTGTTCCCCGAGGGGGGGCTCGGAAGTGTTCCCCGAGGGGGTCTCCTCGGGGGTACAGGTGGTGGAGGCGACTGTTGTGAGGGTGTCACCAATTGTTTTATATTTTGCATTACCATAGTTGATGCTGTTTTTTTTGTTGAGTCTCGAATAGAGACGAGTGGCACAGGTCGTGTAAGAGACTTCGCAATATTAACTGCGCAGTGGCATTTAGGGCAGTTTATATTTTGGCTAATAATTTGGCTGTAGGAACTTTGAAATACCGGAGCTTGTAGTGCAGTAAACTCTTTGCGTGCCTGGGCATAAGGGATCTTCTTTTCTGTTTTGATCTCCAGGACTTTTTTCTCTACTTTCCAATTCGGACAGGACCGAGACCAGGCAGAATGAGGACCCTTGCAATTAATGCAGAATTTAGGAGACTCGCATGGTTGTTCACGAGCCTCCTGTCCACAATCTGCACAGGTTGGCTTACCACGGCATCGCAGCTTCGTATGCCCAAATTCCTGGCACTGAAAACAGCGCTGAGGGTTGGGGACATACGGCCGGACCCTAAGCACGTGGAAGCCAGCTCGGACCTCCTTTGTTAAGGAAGGAGTGGCAAATGTTAGGATATAACTGTCAGTATTCTTCACTACATCGTTCCTTTTGATGGTAATCCTATATACTTCGGTGACATGTTGAGGGAAAGCTCCTCACAGATGTCCTCAATGCTTACGCAGTCGAGGTCATAGCAAGTGACCACTCCCTTGCAAACATTGAGGAACCTGTTCGGCTCCACCTTCACCTTTAAATGATTCGAGGGGCTCAACGGTATTGTAGTTATTGCCATTATTTTCTTTGTCTGAAGGTCGTTTTCAGTCTGGATCATAATCGTGCCATCGCGCAGTTTTCTAATTGAAACCCCAGACTCGGCAGCTCCACTTATCACTCTTTCGAGGACAAATGGGCTGACACGCTTGAGGTTCTCATTATCATCCATTCGAGACATTACCAGGAAGCGGGGCTGGGGCCTCACCACTTCCTGGATTTTTTCAATTAAAGGGCTGGACGGCCTTACCCGTTTCCGCCTCTTATCTATATTACGACCCTGCGAGGGGCCCGGCAGACAGTTGCCAGCAGTGTTTGGCAGTACGTTGCCAGCGGCGACAATGTTGTCGGCCATGCCATGATTGGGGACAACCTACACAATACTCGGATCGTAGACCCAGGGTGATCCAAGTTGGTTCTACCACATATGGCCCTGTTAACTGTCCCGGCGAGAGGCTCTATACGACGCTAGACATGACAACCTTCGCATAGAGCATCGCCGAGAGAGAGGTCGTCGCAGCAAGTGGGTGTAGGAAAGTGCCAATTTTACGTCCGGGCCCTCATGAACGCAACCGATCTTTTCTCAAAGTAGGGTACCCGGTTATTGTCATCCCTAAGGCCCTTCTACTAAGATATTGCAACCGGTGCACTTTCATTTAGGAGCTCAAGGCAGTGGTATCCAATAATAAACTGAGAAGAGCCGGGTTAGTTGCCAAGGTCGTCAACGGAAAGGCCAAAGGCCTCTGAGCAGGATGAACGGTGGGGGAAAGGAAGAAAAAGGTAAGGGTAGATAAAGCGAAGATGTAAGGGTGAAAAAAAGGGGGAAAGTGAAGGAAGAAGAAAATGATGTGAAAGAAAAGATAGAGGATAGGTTTGTCCCACACGAGGTACGTCCTGCACAGAAGCCTCCCCTTTTAGTCGCCTCTTACGACAAGCAGGGGTTACTGCGGGACTATTCTAAACCCCGTCCCGCAGGGGGGATGTTTAGTTAAAAGAGACCACATTTCAAGAGCGCGGTTTACAACAGTTGAATTTTCAACCCATCTTATGGCACATTTTTTTTTGGGAAAGACACTGCTATCAGTTACTTTCATGTAATCTTCTCTTCTCGCTGGTGTGTCCTTAAATAAGTAATAGAGGCTAGATTAAACTCGCTCCACATCCCAGGTTGATGATAATGAGCCATGCTTAAAAGCACCCTGAATGATATGAAGCCCACAACTGCAGGTATGAATTACTGCCATGTTTGTGTCTCTCTTCCATTGATCACACACCAGGTCATAAAATTTCCAATTGACATTTGGACCATCCATGGATAGTTGCAGTAGAGACTGTTTCGGAAGGCCAGTTTCAGAACTCAACCTTTCAAAGGAAGTGAACCTATCTTCTTCAGTAGCATGGCCCAGGAAATCTGAATGGATGTAATAAGACTGCACTTTATCTGCTTCCCAGTGGCGAATATGGTAATCTAACTGCTTCTCCTGAAGCTTTCATCGAATAACAAAACAAATGAATCTTGTTTCTTAAGCTTCTCCATGAGTGCAGACTGAAAATAAGGAGCAATGCCAAAACAACATATAGCTACACACATTTTGTTTCTCCCAATGAAGAACGTTTTGCAATTCCACTGTCGAAAAGCATTTATTTAAATAATAATCCGATATCTTCGCATGCTTTGTATAAATAGTGACTGCTGCATACATTCAAGGCCCAAATAATTTCGGTCTTTAATAGTTTCCTGTCCAGGTAAAAAGGAGCTTACTATCTGCTGTCCTTATGGTAGTGGTTCTGAATCAAGAGCCGCAAAACCCGAAGATTTATCTGGTTGTGTAGTACCGAGAAAATAGGGAATTCCGAAAGGTTTTTTTTACAATATACAATGTTTTTTTCCCATTCATGTGACTTGTTAAAGCAGACACCCCCATTTTGGCAATGTCAAATACTGAAGAGCATATTCTACATCTGGCTTTGTTCCTATCTGGCACTTTTACAAGCCATTTGTTAAATTTGGGGTTATGTAACCACAAATCATACAAAGTACAATTCCTCGGCGTATTGGCACGTAAATAAAAACAAACAGCAAAAGGCGATTTCCTGCCTTTACTTAACACACGGTATTAAAAGTTACAAAAAAATCCATTCAATAATAATGAAACAACGGTTTATTTATCCATGGCAGATTACTTGCTACCAAACTTTAATAAAACTTTTGTGTGGAAATAAACACAGCGATAGCGAAGCAAACTGAACCAGTACTTAATGTGTTTTATTTATATGGAAATATTTAAGATAAAACTAACTACACAGCTACCATCTAGACACAAAATTTCACGGGATAATGTTTACAGACATCAAAATGGCGCAACCATAGATAATAGAGTTAAGAATGGCAACTCCCTGTACTATAGTGTTCGAATTAATTGGGACAAAGGGAAAAAAACTATTTTTTCTAAAACCTTAGCTTTTAATCATTACACACCTTAAGTAGACTGATAAATCTCTATATTAGTACGAAGTATGTCCTCCTTTAGCAGAAATGACCTCTTCAACACGTCTTGGCATTGACTCCACTAGTGTAGCGCACATGTTCTTGACTTCATCATCATGGAACCACACTGGTATAGTACTTTTTATCATTTGTTCTGTTGTCGTGCAATTCATCTTAGCTAAGCGATTCTTGAGAATATGCCATAAGTTCTCAATGGGATTTAGGTCTGGTGAATTACCAGGCCAATCAAGCACTTTTATTTTACTTTCCCGCATAAAAGTCTGGACCAATTTCGAAGTGTGACAAGGAGTCAAGTCATGTTGAAGTGTTCTGTCAAATGTTTTCATGAATGGAACAATCCTACTGCGTAATATTTCTATGTATTTGACAGAATTCATCATGCCTTTAAGAGGAACTAAGCTTCCAGTGCCATTTGTTGTGAAAAAACCCCAAAACATCTGTTTAGAAGGGTGTTTTACAGTCTGTTGGATATGACCTAGTCACAGAGTTTTACTTTCACTTCGTCTAACTACACTTGATTTGTATCCATACACAAATAAATGTGTTTCATCACTGAAAAGCACCTTCTTCCAGTCGTTAACAGTCCATGATCGGTATTTTTTGGCCCATGCTAAACGTTTTTTCATTATTTTCTGAGTTAGAGATGGTTTTTTCATCAGTCTTGTTGCCTTACGACCAACTTCCAGAAGCCTTTTCCGTACAATTGAGGTACTCACTTCAACACCATAATCCAATAAATCCCTTCGAAGGTCTGTGCTTGTCTTTCTTGGATTTATTTTGCTATTTCTTATTAGAATTTTCTCAGTTCTTGGAGTAGTTTTCCGTTTGCGCCCACGTTTTCCTTTTCTTTTTGGAGACGATGATCCAGAATCTTAAAATGTTCTTAAAATTCTTGAAACACTTGATTTGCCCACACCAATAGCTGTAGCTATATCTCTCATGGTCATAGAAGTGTGTTCATTAAGAGTGATTATTTTAGAACGCTTCCTCGGAGTAATATCCATCTTTGAACAAGCAAAAGTAACACGTGAAACACGGAACGCAAAATTATAACCACAAGCTGCCACACTGAAAGTCTCACAACTGAATTACTGATACACTAAAACCAGTCAAACAAGTAAATTACAGTCAAGGTCGATCTATCACACTGCCTCTAGGCAGATATAACCTGTTTCAGGCGGTTCGGGACATCACTGGTAATCACATATAAACTCAGACAAGGAAAACATGTTTGTCCCAATTAATTCGAACAGTATAGTAGTATGACTAGAACAGGAATTTGAGCGCTAAGGTGGTTGAAAGATGAACTAATAGCTGTCGGCGGGCATTTTAGTGCAAAACTGTAATTATAGGTACTAAAGTGTTAATAGGTGGTCGCAAGTTTTCAAAGAATTATTAGAAATGATAGTTTTAAAGCATCTTATAAAAAAATGGCAAATGGACCGGATTTGAGTTTTTAAATATAGGAAACTAAAGAAAACATTGTATTTCATCGACAGTAGCGCTAATGTGTTTGCCAGAGAGGTTAACACTGTTTCTTCCCCTTGCCCCTATATAGATCACAACCCATGGATTGATGATGTGTTAAGATAACAAATAAAACAAAAGAGGGAAGAGTAGCGGAGAGTAAAGTAAACAGCAGACAACAGCTAACGATTGATCAAAGAGCATGCGCTAGATATTTCATGTCCTAGTGCATCTTAAATCACGGTCTTTACAACCATTTCAAAAATTAATATTGAAACCTGGAAATTCCAGGACTTTTCAAGGCCCAAGAATAATTTAAGAACTTTTCCAGGCCTTGAACAGACACAAATTAAATTCCAGGTCTTTCAAGGACCGTACGAACCCTTAGTAAATATCTAGGTGGGGTTGACAGGAGTGACCAAAATATGAGCTTGTACCGTATTACTTTAAGAGGGAAGAAATGGTTCTTTCCAAAAATAAGTGACTGTATAGTCAGTGCAGAACAAAATGCTTGGAAGTTACAGCTTATGTATGGTGAGAAATTAGATTACTTGCAATTCAGAAGAAGGCTCACTTGAAATTTGCTCGAGACTTACGGTAAAAGATGCAGTTCACGAAAAGGACGCCCATCTCAAAGTGCAAAAGTTGACTCATGATTAGATTGTTCAGATCATTTTGTCACTCCCCCAAGTAAAGCAAACCAAATGTTGACTATGTTATGCAAAATGTACAACAAGATGTACTAAATGTGATGTTGGACATCACACAAAATGTTTCATTACCTATTACAAAAATCCATAAGGAATTTCATGTAGTGAAAACATGTGATTTCATATCTCGGTTAGAAATTTTTATAATATATTTTTATCCGGAATAATTCTCCTGTATCTATAAGTGTTTGTATGCATAACACTCACTGTATGTATTTCATTTAAAGTTTGTAAGAATTTAGCTTATTTTGGCTTTGTAGTGAATAAAACAATAGTAGAATAGTTAGAGTTTTAGTTATTAACTTATGTTTAATATATTTGCCTGGGGTCCTAGATATAGGACACCCCAATATTTTTATATGAGCGATTTTTTTAAAAGTATTTAACACATTTGTCAAGTCCAGAGAAACATTATGAACTGTTAAAAAGAAAAAGTTTCGAAAAATTCAAATCTATTAATTCAGGCATATCTGGGATAATTTCTACCATGTTCGAAAGCTTATAATTGTTAAATTGTTGGTCAGATGACTGGATGTTGAATGTGTTTTAGTGTTAAGTAAATCATTTATAAAAATACTCGAACCTTGTTCTATCAGTTCAAAATAATAGGCCTATGTTTTTTACATGTAATATGAAATACACTTTAAGCGTAAAAAAAATGATAAAGTAAACATTTTGTGTAATTTAGATGTATATGAACATTAAGATGTGTAACATTAAAATTATATTTTATTTAATTTCAGATGTAAAGAATGGATCCAGCTTATTGATCAATCACTCTCCAACATTATCTTTGATCAACTTATAGAGATCGTATCTGCGCAGATCACTTCACAGAAGACCAATTTATGAATATTCACAAGAACAAGCTGATTCACTCTGCGGTTCCGTCCCTTCTCCTTCCTGCGAGGCAGCAGAACTTTGGTAGGTCATTTATTCCAGATCCAGAAGAACAGATTTCCGAAACCCAACATGTAGATCTAAGCAAACCAGTACCATCTACTTCAGGACATTCATAAACATCACCAGTAGATGATTTTCAATTTTCGTTGCTTTTTACAGAACATTCATATTGTACACATACTAATCAGCATGAAAAAGTGTGTCAGTCTATGAACATTGATCAGCAACTTTCTGTAGAGTTGAATAGTCAAGAAAATTTTGGAACACCTTTAATAAGTGGATCAATTAACTCTCCTAGCTTTCAATTTTCTTGTTTTGGGCTGATAGGTAAACAAAAGAAGTCAAGACGGCAGCTATTGCAGGAGCTGGAACTAAGCAGATATGAAATTACCCCTCGGAAATAGAGAATACTTAAGTTAAACCTCCAATGCAAAGATAAGTATAGGCACCTTAAGAGACGAGTAACTGAAACCCGCGGTAACATAAAGGAAATTCCCAAGTTTCAAAAATGTGTTAGTCTTAAATTTTTTCTAGACAACGATGTTTCATGATGAGCAGCAGCAGCAGCATTGGTATGTGGAGATGCACGTAACCGCTCCAGGAAGCTGAAAACCCGACGATGGACAGGGCGAAAAATGTTGTTTGCTTTGGCGTTGTATTGAAAAAGTCCAAACACATACAACTTTTTAAGTGACCTTACTGCACTTTCTTGCACTTTAACTAATTTGTTGAGCTGTGTTCCCTTTGTAGAAGGTATACATGACCATATAATCCAGCACCTTGACCAAGAGATTAGGAAATGAACCACAAAGACAAGTACTGTGCTCTGTATTTTGATGAAATGTCTCTTCGAACTGGAGTTTATTACAATGAGTCTGTTGACAATATTGATGGTTTTGAGGACTTTGGCTCACTTGGTAAAACACCCATACAGGCAGACCATGCAATTGTGTTCATGATTCGTGGACTTCATTCAAAGTGGAAAAAGCCTGTGGCTTATTACTTGAGTCATTCCACAACACAAACTCTTATACTGAATAAACTTATCATAGAATTTATTCGTACACTCTCGTTTGAAGGGATTTATGTCAAGGCAATTGTCTGTTACCAAGAGCCTACCAATAGGGGAGCAGTAACAACCCTGGTTTGTGATAATCCAACAAAAAAAAATCTAACGATAATTTTGCTGTTTTTCTAGACGGATAAGTTATTGTACCAATATTTGATGTTCCACATCTTTTAAAAAGTATGTGGAATTTTTTTTTTAAATATGATGTAATTACACCCGATGGTCAAGCTAAATAGGAACACCTGGAAACATTAACAAAGTTGAATAGTACTTAATTATTTCATTTAATAAAGAAATTTATTTCTCTGCAGGTGAATCCCATAGGAAAAGATAAGATGGGTGTTTATCTAGCTACGTAAATATTCAGTCATTCTTGTTGGTCAGATATGAAGATTTTTATTAATTCCCAAGAAATGCATCTGAAGCCATTGCAACGGCAGAATTTCTTCTTTTCATGAATTACCTGTTTTATAACTCTAATGGAAATTCACATAAAGGTAAATTAACAAGTACATGTCAGTCAGAGCCAGGCGGGGGAGCAGCAACATGGCGAGAAGCATAAAAAGTTCACCATCACCAGCCGTCATCAATGGAGTATACGAAGACGCAGACGAAGACGAAGAGTTAGGGTTTGAATAGACCGACACGCTAATCGACACCCTCACGTAGGATGACTGGAACTTAAGACGCCTGGGACCTAGACACCGCCGAACCGGAAATCGAGACGACTCCACCACGCATAGACGACAGCTCTGCTGGCGACGGAGAAAGCGTCGACACCTGAGGCAGTGCCCTTCCGGACCTCACCACCCTGCGCATATGGTACGAACAGACCACGTCCATGATCATGGACGTCGAGCCTCTGCAAGAAACGCTCGACATCACCATCGAGGAAATCGTCGTGGTGATCACAATAGAACCGGAACCGCAGCCCACGCAGTAGTCAAGCCGGCGCCCACCCGTCAACCGAGATTCGGCGCCGGAAAACATCTTGGGAACAGAGGATGACGAAAGCGGGGACACCACCGAGACTTCTCCATTCCCTGAACTCGAGAAGGAGATTCAAGAGCTGATGATCAAACAAGGCACCCCCTTCGTCCCACTGACGGATTGCGAGTACGTCAGCCAAGGCGTGACACCTATAAAGACCACACGATGGAACAACAAGATCAGATTCGCGAACATCTCGGAAGGGGCCTACCTCCTAAGGCCGGCAGACGCACCTTACATCTTCATCCGAACTCGGCAGATCGACACCATGGACATCATTATTGTGGACTTACTTCAGGAAGGAATTATAATACGACGAGACGACGTCTTCCCGCTGTTCGTCATCCCAAAGGCGAACAGGGGTATACGGGTCATACATGACCTATCCGCTTGGACCGACTTCATCAGGACACCGCCCTTCTCGTTGATGACCGCCGGGACTACGATCAACCGAATCCCCACAAACAGCAAGGTATGAAAGATCGACCTGCGTGCAGGCTTCTACCAAATACCAGTCTCCAGCGGGTCACAGCGCAATCTTGGAGCATCGCCATCGACGCCGTGGAAGAGGTGCTACAACAGACGAAAGGCATCGCTTACTTGGTTGATTTGATATTCTACGGCCCCAATGCGGAGGAGCTCCAGCACATCCCGGAGCTCCTCACAACACTGGGATTCAACATCAACCAGGCGAAGTTATCGACGAGGGCTACCAGCGGGGCTAGCATGAGCGTACATCGGTAAAAGTGTTGGTATCTACCCTTTCCGAAAAATTATTGGTAAAGATACCAATTGAGCGATTGTGTCCGTACCGCGGTAAATACGCGGTATTGCTTCCAACATGTTTCCAACGGTATCTAGTTACTTTCATAGTCACTAACCTATCGACTAAAGTTGGCAACAGATATTACCCAGAGTTCATAGCGCCTTGCTACTTTGGCGCCAGTTTTGTTGTTTTGAAGAAAGCGCACAGTTCTTTTATAGTCCTTAAAAATTTAAACTTTGTTATTATCAGTTAGTTTTAGAGTAATTTGTAATTTTTTTTCGTTTTAGTCTATTTTTCGTTTATTTAAAAGTTTTTACTATATTGTTAATTTATAGAGTAGAATATTTTTTGTTTTGTAATTTCGGGATAGTTGTATTTAAGTGTAGGTTAGTTTTAGTTCCTTTTTAAGAAATTGTTTTATTGTTTTATTAAATAATATATCATTATAATTAGTTATTACTACGAACGGTTTCTTTAATATATTTTTAGTCTTCTATTACATTTTATTTGCTTGGATGGCTTTAACTAAAGAAGAAAGGTGAGTAAACACTTTTGTAATAATTTTAAATTAAAGGTTTATTTAATAAAAATCATTATTAAATCATCATGTTGACAAAGTATAACCAACCACTAGTCTAGTAGTTGTCTTTCTTGAAGGCTGTTTACAAAAACACATGAAAGTAGGCCTACACACATCAAATAACAATGCTTTAGTTTGGCCTAGGCGTGAATTTATTAACTTGGTTTAGAAAATATTAGGACTATTCGTGTCAGGTTTGGCTATCTTCCTCAGCATTTCCAGACATAGGCCCCCTATTTTACTGTAAAATTATGATCCATGAACATGGCTTATTATTAAAAACACTTTGGTAATTATGTTTTATATTTTTTTTTCATGCCCCTTCATGTAATGAACTTTAACAATAAACTAACCAGCCTCACGCTGTGTTTCTCCACGCAAATGCGGGTGAACTTCCTATACATTACACCTACCTCATCCCTAACCCATTAGCGTAGTTAGTACATAGGCGTATAACCCTAAAGTGTAGTAAGGTACAGTGCTAAAAAAGAACAACAATTCACTATTGACTAACCCTAATTTAAATTGCTCTGCAAGTTTTTGAACTAGCTAAGACAATTTGATGTATTTTACTATAGTAAGAAGACTCGGCGTTACACCTCTGCCCAGATTGCAGAAATGGTGGACTACATGTCCACTCATTCTGATCTTGCATCCGGCAGGTTCAGCTGTGCCATGGGAAATGTGGCTCTTGATCGCCAGTGGGAAGCTTTGTCAAAAATTCTTGACGAACACGGCCCAAAAAAAAACAGTAGCCCAATGGAAAACTGTAAGCAATCTATGCATTATTTTTTAATGTTGGTGTACATAGTTTTATAGCTATAAAAATATTAATTCAATAAACTAATGAATATTTTGTGTATTCCATTAGCCTACTTGAAATATAGATATATTTAACTTAAATTTATGGTACATTCTTCGACACTATTGACCAGATGTGAATTATGTTTTAGGTATGGCGAGATCTTAAGTGTAAGGTTAGAGGCCGGCTTGCAGAAGTAAACAGGGCTAACAGGGCTACAGGGAATTCAAAATCAGCTCCCCCACTGACTGATATCGAGCTAAAAGTTATCGCTATTATCGGCACCGTTAGTGCTATTGGTGACCCGAGCACATGTGAGCGTGGTATCAGTATGGTAAGTAGGCCTACCTATAGGTGAATGAGGGGCTTAGACATATACCATGTAACTTAACATTTTTCACTTTCATGTTGAAACAATTTAAAAAATTATAATAAATATAATTTATCATTCTAGGAGTCAACTTCTGCCAAATTTTCAAATAAAAACTATTCTGACATACGTTTTGCTGAAGTAGACTCTTAGAATCATAAATAATAATTTAATATTTTTTTAAAGATGATACAACATGAAAATGTAGAATATTAGATACCATAGCATACACCCAAGACCCTCAAATATAATGCTAGATAGTTATAATTCTGCGAAACAAATTAATTTGAACTTTCTATGCCAAAGGCTTTTTGTGTTCATATAGACAAAGAAAAATATCAGGCTATGAGGGTATTTTCTTAGTAATAGTGTACGGTACTATATATTTGTTAAATATATTTAGAATTGTGTTAATCCTATTATATGTAGTTTTTAACCACAACACTTGGTGAAAATTAACACATTTATATACATTTGAGTAATCAAGCAATAACCTACAGCAATTGTGAACAATAAATGTCCAGCCCCAAAATGGTTTATCGATGAGAAAGTTATAATTGAGGAAATGTATCCACGATTGGGAAACTATATAGTAAAAGCCGTCTTTAGTCCACCCGAGATTTGTTGTCACTGATAAATTACCATACCAGCTAGAAACCTTACTTTGGCCGTGTACCCACAAATGTGGGTTCAAAAACCTACTTCTGAAACACGCATACTCATCTAGCTATATTTTATTATTTATTACAATAAAATTTAAAAAAATCCATGATAGTGCTTTATACTTGTAATACAGAAGTTCTGTTTCTCTATTTTTAAAGAGAGTCTCGGAGGAACAACCCATCAATGTGGAGATTTCGTTCCCGCTTCCATCAGAGGTATGTAATAGGCCTAATATAAAGACATTTGCATAGGCCTAATATAGGTCTACCTTATATTGTAATGTGGACAGTTTTATTCCATCATAGTTTTTGATATCTAATTATGACAAATTTATATTCTGTGTAGAATCACTTTATTTTGTTATATTATTTAGAACATTGGAGTTAAGTAAGAAAGGTTCTTCAAGTCAAACTATTTACTTTTAGTCAGGTTTTTCAAATCTTTTTATATAACACTTGAGAAATATGTCTAGCTTCTTTAAATTTTATTGAAGTTTATTAGGAACCTATGTGTGATATAATAATCTAAAATCAAAGAACAAGTATGCATGTTTGTCACCAGAAATATATATTCATGAAATAGTTTGTGAGCTACTATAAATAATTGTAAACTTAATAAATATAACCTTTTAGGAATTTAAATATATTGGTATGTGTCAAGGGTTAGTGATACACCTCAGTGCAATAAGTAGCAAACATTTGTTAGTTTTATTTGCATCCTAAAAGCAATTAGTTTTTAATGATCTCTCATAATCAGCATTGTTACAAGATGGTTTACAACATTTTATATACCATATAAAAAACACAGTATTAACAGAATTGTTATTTAAAATCAAACATTGAAGTTGTATTAAAAATAATATAGCCTACATACAATGTGACAAATAAAAGATTTTTTTAGTGCCATTAAATAATATAGGTATCAAATTCACATAAATATATTGCATATCCATTTTCAATAAAGTTTGAGTGGGTTCAACATGAGATGGAGGTGAACAACGAGCCACAGGCAGGGCCTTCCGCACAAAAGGAGCCGGCTAGCACTACACCTTCATTACAGGCGAAGGACCCAGCCGAGTCTCCGGGATATTCCCCTCCAAGCTCCTCAAGTAAGTACTTTGCACATACATCGGTGCATGTAAATTCAATTAATTGCATAATATACTATTTTAAGTGTTTACATTAACTTAACAGTAACAAGAATTTTCATAATTAGGTAGTATGTCTGCCTACAGAGCATAAATCCTGGGGTCGATTCCAGACACTGCTAGAAAAAATTAACATTGTTGAAATTGATGTATTCCCCTTCACCATAAATTAATGCACTGAGTGTTGTGGCGCTGTTCTATACTGTTACAATAAGTGGGTTTAGAAGGTGAATATTAGATACCACCCTCAAATTAAAAATAAATAGCTTGTATTATCAAAACTAATTGTGAAGTGCATTAGAAAATGCATTGCATTTTATATCGCAAACCATCGTTAAGGAATGACTAAATACTTAGTTCATACACAATTTAATTTTTTGTGGTATGCTTTTTTAAAAGTTTGGATGGGTTTTATTATGTTTACACACAGCTTCCCTGTCCAATTACACTACTTTTTGGTATATTTTCAGGAAAGAGAAAGAGGCATACGGATGTAGAGGAGCTGGAATCGGCTGTGAAGCTCTTCCAAGGCATTCAACAAGACCACAACAGCTCTATCAAGGTAAGTCATCTCAAAATAAAGGATAGAGGTTATTAATAGAAAATGACATAAACCTTTTATTTAACATCTCCTAAAATATTACACTTTGTTACAATGGTGAACCGGGTGGGGAGGAATGGGGTTACATGCAGCAGTTGCTCCCCCTCCCCTGAAATAGTCAAAGACCATTTCCAAATTTTTTCTAGAAAATATGTTTTAAAACAAACAAAAATAGGATCACTTCAAATAGTATCCAGAGTCTTCTACATTTTTTACATTTTACTGGAGAGGGTACTTGGACTCCCATTGTGCTGGAAGGCAAACCCCTCTAATTAAATATTATTTTGATGATTGCACCCCCTTTCCTCCAAAATTAATTCCAGGAACTACCTCGATTATTTGTCCCCACCTCCTCCCTCCAACCCAAAGTTAACATTCTGGGTGCGACACTGCTTTGTTGTATGTTTTGTCTCCTGTCATCCTTTGGACAAGTTATTTTATAAATGTAAAGCTTTATTTAACTGCTAGGCAATAACATTGAAAAGAATATATTAAAGAATTTTAAGCCAACGTTAAATAAACAAAACCTAATTAAATGCTCTCTACTTTCAGGAAATGGCCAATGCGGTTAATAGATTAGCCGCAGCCCAAGAAAAGTTGTTGGTTCAGCAACAGAGTTCTGCCGCCACCCTGGAGAGAGCTATTGCTGCCCAGCTTGAAAGTAACAAGCTGCAGCAGGCCCACAACATGAAGATATCGGAATTATTCGCTGCGTTTCTCCTTGACCGGCAAGTTGTTATTTTCATATTGTTTATTAAATTATGCAGGGGAAGTTTATTTTACTGAACTGACTTACAAGTACTTGTTCTATTTTATGGGAGATTTTTTTTCACTGTAAGCATTGTTACGTAAACTAATTACATTAGCACAAACCTCTGCTTACTATAGTTAATTGTAATATTCTAACAATAAAATGAAGCACTTAACCTAGCTTGTATATAGTGCAAGAATAAAACTAAACTTTTATTTTTTAATATCTATACTATTATGCTCTGACAAATTTAATGAATATTTTACTACCTACATCTCAGCTCAGTACACAGGCACACTACCAAGTGAGCTAAGAATTCAAATTTGACAGTAGGAAAAGCTATAACAGGCCTAAGAAGACTGTAGTGGAAAATTTACAGTTTTCAAATAATAAATCAAATGCAGCCAAAGGTTCAAAACAGTAATGGATGTAAAAATGTGTATATACAATTAAAACTATCTAAAAGTCTGTTTATTTATAAATAATATTGCAATACAATTTTTCTCTTTTATCAGTAAGTATCCTACATGAACCTACATTATCAAAAATAAATAACCCGCCACTACCACTTGAGATTTTATAATTGGTGATTATTGTACATGTATATTCTACAAATAGAAACTAAACATTAAGATTTTAAAAAAACTTTTTATAAGTATAAATACTATTTATTTTGAAATTTTGTTACAGGGATCAATAGTGGTGAAGAAATTTTGAGAAGATTATTTTTTTTACTATTGTTATTTTTAATAAAATATGTTTGTAATTGATTTGAATTTTTTTTTCTTTTGCAAAATTCCCTCTGTAAACTCACCTACTTTTTTTTTTTACTAGAAAACATTTTATTATTTTTAACATAAATTGTTTTAGTTTTAAATAATTAAGAATTTTTTTTTTAAACTTCAATTGTTGAAATATTGTTGGACAATAGCAGCCCTCACTCGCCTAGCTTCATTGGCCGCATTGTCTCGAACATTCTCATTGATTGGTGCAATGTCTGGTGGTTCTGCAACAGCTTCTTGCTCATCAAAAGGTACCCTGAAAATAAAACATAAGTGAAGAAATAAATTATAGGCAATGACGTTTCCCTTGTTATTATATCCGTTTAATTATACATAGGTTCAGTGGCCAAACAGTCTAAGGCATCACTCTCATGTTAGGCTGGCCTGCTGCTGATGGGGAGATTTGGGGTTCGAATCCAAATTCCAGTTGGGTATGAGGTTGGTTTTCCCTAAATAGTGTACCACGCTGCTTCTAAGCATATCTGGGTTAGATTAATGCTTCGTTATTCATCCTTACCCAATTAGAGTAATTATAATTAATTATAGCCTGCACAGGTAGTAATACAGTGATAAAAAATAAGTTTGACTTAGTGTGTTTGTCTCGCATCTTCTATACTATCGCGTCTTATCACTGGATAAAATAGGTCTTTGACTAAAGTTTGGGATGGATTTACATTAGTTTTTTTATACAAAACCAGTTAATACTTAGATCATCATCATGAACAGTTTCCAGCTGCTCGCCTGGTCAATTTGGAACATAAACCTCCCCTTGGCCTTTCGCCCCCTGTTTCCATAGATTACTTGGTTATTAAGAACTTATTTATGTGTGTGTGTATTTACTTAAAATTCATCCTCCCCTTAATATCTTTTGATATGATAGTGTTTGTGAAGCAGCCCTAACAGGCAATAAGATGTAGAGGGCACATGATATGATCGAGTTGAAAATTAGTATATTTTTATCTTAATATATTGTGTGTAAACAAAGTACTATTTAATTCGAGATATACCTGTAGTGGATCATCATGTTATGCAGAACAACACATGTTTCTATGATCTTTGCCGCTTGTGAGTGTCCATAGTGCAATGTTCGATCTCGAAGTAGGCAGCGGAATCTCCCCTTCAGCACTCCAAAAAACCTTTCAATCACATTTCTTCCACTGCAATGCGTTTCAGTGTAAAGTGCTTCGGGGGTGCCCCTTACAGTATTTGTGATGGGGGTGAGAAGCCATGGTTCTGGCGCATAGCCAGAATCACCTGCACACACAGCAATTTAAAAGATTTAATCCAATTAGCTTACAACATAAAATCTAATGTGGTGGCTGCGCTAATGCATCAGGGTGCCAAATGTTAATATTGTCTGTGACATGTGTTGAGGTTCGAATTTCTGCCGGGTGCAATGAGGGTGTACCTCCTATGAACTACTCTCCTCTTCCTAATCATCTCTACATCAATTGTACATACACCTGCCTTGGTGGCGTAGTTAGCTAACACACAAGTTTCGTGTTGAGCTAGACTGCTAAGGGCGGGGAGATCGAGGTTCGAATCTCGCTCGTGTGAACTGGGGGTGGTTTTTCCTAAATTGTTTTCCACTCTCCCTCCACACAAATGCGGGTTCACTTCCTCTAAATTCAACCTTCCAAATTCCCAACCCATTATACTAAGCGTATAGCCCGAATATGTAGTGAGACGTGATGGAAAGTATATATAATTGTGCATACCAATAAGGTAGAAATCCCCAACACTTTCTCTCTGTAATCTTTCCATCTCCTGCTTGATAACACTGTCACGCCAAATAAATTGGTCGTGCACTCGGCCAGGAAATCTCGCATTTACATTTAGAGCGCGTAGGTCTCTATCACATATCTGTAACAAAGAAAAAAAACCACTATATTCACAAAGATTCTTGTATGTTATAAGACATCAAGACCCTTAATCCCTCCCCCCTTTTCCTGCTAAATACTAACTCTCATTAGATAGTCTACTGGATTTCCAGTGACAGAGGGGTTGGGGTCCTAGCCCGAGGATACACTGAGGCTGCTAACCTACATTTTTTTTTTTCATTCTGGTTTTCACATCCTATTATGGACGTGTCTGACTTTCCAATCATTATTTTTTGTGGGAGAGAGGGGTTACACATTGGTTATCACCAACTTTTTAGGCATATATTATTTCTAACTTTGGGGGACACACAAACTTTCCCCTAAATTAACATTTATTTACCCCCCCCCCCCCCTACCCGCTAGATGTAGTGTCTGTCCTAGATTAAATTAGATTATAAGTCATATGAAGCTATGACAGGCCTAGCCAGCCGGTAGTGAAAAATAAATGGCTTGAATAAAAACTGACCTTACCATAGGCTGGAAACAGTATTGGATGTAAAGTAAATGTAGATTTCCTATTAACTACCCTTTTCATTCTTGATAGTTAAATAGTCAATAATAATATTTATGTTTGGATGTAGGAATAAAAATAAATAACATGGTTAAAACATGAAAAATAGTTTAGCATCTTAAGTATTATTAAATACAATCATTTATTCAACAAAGGCCACTTACCACCTGCACATTGAGTGAGTGATACCCATGGTGATTAAAATACTGCTCTTCATGATCACGAGGAGTTGTAATGGCAATGTGAGTGCAGTCAATCGCACCAATTACCCCTGGGAAGCCTAGAACTTGGGAGAATCTAAAAAAAAAAATTATACATACAAAATATATTGCCCCCACTCCGCCCTGCCCAACATTGCAACTTATTATGTTTAGGGTGATCGGGTTCGGGTGCCCTAAGTGTAATTTTCCTTAATTGTTTCCCAATCTCTCGCCATGCAAATGCGTGTGTACTTCCAATAAATTACACCAACAATTCAACCTTCCCAATTCCTAAATGACTAGCCTAACTAGGTGTATAACCTCAACAGTTACTCAGACGCAGTTCAAAAAATAATAATTGTGAATTATTGTGCGGATCCAAATCTACAGGAAAAAAATACCATATGATACTGCAGTAGTTGTATGAGTACAAAAAAAAATTATAAAAATAAGTAGAAAACTAATAAATTCATAGAAAACAAGCTCTATTTGACACAATAATAATTATAGTCACAAAAATTGTGTTAAATTTTAAACCACTTCTAACAATAATGAATTATAAAATATTTGAAATAAAATGTTTGTATTATCTAAAGTTTGTGTTACTGTATGCAATTTTTTTTGGTGGTTTAACAAGTGAAGGTTTTTTTTAAAGATTTTGGTTTGATTAAGAATTTGAAAACACAATGTAGGTCTAAGTAATTGTGCAGGCATTGGCATAAATTTACACAACCTTAACCTATTATATTTTGAAAATATTTACTAGATTTAATTGAGGAATTATTAGTCTGGCTTTATCCGAATAGTCCAATTATGCACTGTCGCCTTGATCCGTAACCTTAAGAGTTGCATTAGAATTCACGTGATCAAGTGTAGATTTGTCTAAATAGTCATGAAGTGTATCGATGCACCCTCCAAACGCCCTCGAGACCAAGGACAGTCTAAATGATGCATCGGTGACATGCTAATAGATGGCGTTTACATAGTTTCTAGGATCATTGCTAGAAAGCAGCACAAGGCTATAGAAAGGCCGTTGCAGTTCGAATAGTGTGATGCAGTCTTCGTTGGGAAGTGCATGTCAAGTGTGAATTCATCAAGACTACACATTTTTTTACATTATATGTTGGGCACTTTAAATGTGAGTTTGGGGTTATGTCTTCTTAAAAGCTAGCCTATTACTTAGGTTTATACTTACCCATGCTGTACCCTCTCTCTCTGGGCTGCGGTGGTCGGAAATACTATCCACCGTTCTGCTAATTGGTCTGATACCGCATTGCAGACAGCATGGATGCATGAGCCAGTTGATGTCTGACTCAATGAGACAAAGGCATCTTGGCCCACTCCACGCTGGTAGCCACCCTCAGCGAAGAATCTTAGCGCAGCAAGTACCTACATTCCGAATAAGATTGCATTATAATAATAATGTAGGCCTACTTAAGCAAAATAGAACAATTCCCATGTTCAAATTTGACAATATGCATTAAAAGTTTATTTACCTGGAGGTGGACGGGAATTCCTGATGCTAGGGTTCTTTGGAGCCTGCCCCTCAAGAGATCACACAAATCCCGACCCATAACACGACTTATTCTAAAAAAACTTTGGAATGCTCTCTCGGAGATTTTGAAAGGATTGCTAATATCACGAAGCATTCGCCTACGCAATCGCATTCGTTGCCTCTCTACCCTTCTTCTTAGTATAATTAATTATTATTATTATTATTATTGTTTAACGGCCCATCGACACATCTAGGTCATTAGGGCCTTGAAATATATTAAAAACATAATAAAATCCCCATAGGGGAAAGAGATAAAACATTCACCATCTGAGACACTCCATAGGAGTGCTCAAATGGACTCTTGGTATAAATTAAGTGATACACCTGCTAAAAAAAAAAACACAAGTGTATCACTCCAATAAAAAGACAAAACAAACATATTAAAATATAACACGTTAAAAAGACAAAACATGTTAAAATGATAATACGTTAAAAAGACAAAACAACATGTTAAATTGTAATAAAACCGTTAAAAAGATCTCAATATGAGATAATATCCAAAAGAGCCACTTTATAAAAGTGACTCAAATGGCATTAAAAAGATCCGCCTGGCGTATAAAACGGAGTAAACAAATAACTCCATCCGCACTATCGCGTAATAAAAAACGTAAGTCACCTTTAAAATCAAGAGCCAGACGGATAGGGGCTAGTTTGCGACACTCCACCAAAATGTGATGCACACTAAGGGGAGTATCACAAAACTCACACACTGGAGGTGGATCCCATCTTAGTAAAAAACTATGGGTCAATGAAGTATGCCCGACGCGGAGTCTCGTCACGATGACCTCCTCTCTTCTAGACTTTCGTATAGAAGAGGGCCATCGCGACACACCGTCCCTGATGGACCGCAGCTTGTTCTGAGCAGGGGTCGAGACCCACTGCTCGTGCCAGGTGCGTAAGACTCCACGCCGAACATAACCCTTTAGATCTAAAAACATGACACCCAAACTCGCCTCCGGAGGCATACGTGCTGCCTCCTTGGCTGCCTGGTCCGCCAGTTCATTTCCTGGAAGACCAGCGTGACCAGGAATCCAGCAAAAGGCGAGTCGGGTGCTTAATGAATCAATTTTTAAAATTTGTTCGTGAATCATCTGCACGAGAGGATTCCACGAGTAGAGAGTGGACAATGCCAACAGAGCACTCATGGAATCCGTGCAGATGAGGACAGAACGGTGACTACTTCGGTAAACAAAACACAAAGATTTAAAAATGGCATATAATTCAGATGTAAAAACACTGGTTTCATTAGGTAAACCAAATTTAAAATTGGATCCTTCCACAACAAAAGCACATCCCACGGAGACTCCAGATTTAGAGCCATCAGTGTAGATGCGCTCAAATCCGTGAAAGCGAGTGGAGAGGAGCTCATTAAAAGTCCTCTCATATACAAAGTTTGGGGTGGTCGCTTTAGGGAACTTGGCAAGATCAAAATGGCATTTCGGAGGGCGTATTTTCCAGGGAGAAACTCGACCTGGTGATGTGGGGATAGCCTTTGGCAGGACTATCCCACACGTGTCGAAAACAGATAGCATCCGGATCCCAACCGGCCTTGTACTACGCCATTTAGTTTCATACAAGACACGGTTAGGGGGATGAAATAGAGGGCGGTAAGCAACATTATTTGGCATGCAATGCAATTTCAACACGTAAGATGCCAGGAGGTAAGACCGCCGGTAAGAAAGAGGGGGCTCACCGGCGTCAGCACAGATGCTGACGACTGGACTGGTACGAAAAGCACCAGTAGCCAGTCGAATGCCAGCATGGTGGACGCTATCGAGCATCTTTAACGCCGAGGGTCTAGCGGAACCATATACAAAACTGCCGTAATCAAGTTTTGATCTCACCAAGGCTCTATAGAGACGCATCAAGGTTTCCCTATCAACACCCCAAAGAGCGACCACTCACAACTTTAAGTAAATTCAAAGCTTTAATACACCTCGCTTTCAGGTCTTTGATGTGGGGGATCCAAGTTAGTTTAAAATCGAATAAAAGTCCCAGGAACCTTACGGTCTCGGAGACAGGTAAAACAACGTTGTTCATTAAAATATTGGGGGCTGGCTGTATTCCCCGTAATCTATGGAAGTGGACGACAGTCGTCTTGGCCGCAGAGAAACGAAAGCCATTACGAGATGCCCACAACCATAGATTGTTTACAGCGAGTTGTATCTGTCGTTCAGCCCTGTGGAGACTTGATGAACTGCAATAAATTGCGTAGTCATCCACAAAAAGACATGAACGGACAGGTACGTGCACGTTGTCCACGATGCTATTTATCGCGATAGCGAATAACGTAGTGCTTAAAATACTACCCTGAGGCACCCCATTTTCTTGAATAAAATCATCGGATAAGGTGTTGTTTATACCTTACCCGGAAGTGTCTATCAGACATAAAATTAGATATAAAAATAGGGAGGTTCCCCCGGAACCCCCAATTAAACAGGGTTTTTAAAATGCCGTACCGCCAGGTGGTGTCGTAAGCCTTCTCCAAATCAAAAAAGACAGCCAAGAGGTGCTGTTTATGGAGGAAAGCGTCACGAGCTGCTGTCTCAAGGCGAACAAGGTGATCCACCGTGGATCGGTTACGGCGAAAGCCACATTGCATATTGGATAGTAGATTGCGGGATTCTAGATACCATATAAATCTTTTATTGATCATTTTCTCTAATATTTTGCATACACAACTAGTTAAGGCTATCGGTCTATAACTAGTTGGCTCTAATTTATCCTTGCCACTTTTATATATTGGGATAACGGTTGCTTGCCTCCACAGTGTTGGGAATTGACGAGATTCCCAAACACAATTGTAGAGGTCTAAGAGGAACGCCCGTCCAGCAGGGGACAGTTGGCGCAACATTTCATAATGGATATCATCCGGGCCAGAAGTTGTATTGCCGCCTGGGACAGGGCATAAGTAAGTTCCTCTTTAGTAAAGGGGGAGTTATAATCCTCCCCCCGACTTTGGCCAAAATCAATAGTAAGGCGCTCGATGCTCCGCTTATGCACCGCGAACTCGTTAGAGTAGCTCGCAGTGCTAGAGATAGCGGCGAACATCGAGCCCAATACATTGGCGACCTCCATAGGGGAGGAGACAAGTGAACCGTTAGACATGAGTGCGGGTATATTATAAATGGTAATTTTGCTACTACGTACTTTACGAATGTGATCCCAAACCTTGGTTGTGGGAGTGGAAATAGTAAGGGTAGAAATAAACTGTCTCCAAGACTCTCTTCTGCTTTCTCGAATAATACGGCGAGCTCTAGCACGTAGAATCCGGAATGACTCCAGATTTTCCGAAGTAGGACGTCGATTAAAGATACGCAGGGCTCTTCGACGGTTAGAAATAGCCAGCCGGCACTCCTCGTTCCACCAGGGAACAGGACGGTGGCGCGGGTTTGGCGAGGATTTAGGGATGGATGCCCTCGCCGCCGTTATGACCGTCGAAGTAAATTGCCCTGCCTTAACATCGACGTCGGGAGAATGGGGTTCGTCGAATAAGGCGAGCTCAAGGAATTTATCCCAGTTAGCACGTTTAAGAACCCATTGGGGTAACCGTGCTGTACTGGGAGGATTTTGGATTTTTGAAAGCAGAATGGGAAAGTGATCGCTGCCACATAGGTCCGAGTGAACCTCCCAAAGGAAGTGAGCAGCAATCCCGGGACTACATAGAGCTAGGTCGATGGCAGAGGATACACCATTAAAGGTGGAGAAGTGTGTCTGGGTCCCGGTGTTCATTAACACCAGGTTTCCCGAGACAAGAATATCCTCTACCATCCTCCCGCGGGCGTCTGTAAAATTAGATCCCCACACCAGGTTATGCGCGTTAAAGTCCTCCTAGATGATATAGAGGGCGGGAAGTTGTATAAAGAGGGCCTCTAGTGTCCTCTTGGAAACACGTTCACCTGGTGTGAGGTAGATGCAGCATACGGTTACCTCCATAGGAAGGGAGACTCTGACAGCGATCACTTGGAGATCAGAAACAATATTAATATTCTTATGATATATAGTACTTCGTGCGAATATAGCCACACCTCCGCTAGCCCGATCAAAGAAAGGCTTGTCGGTACGATACACATCGTACCCACGAAGCATCGGGTTGTCAGTTGGGCGGAAGTGGGTCTCCTGCAAACACAAGATGGAAGGATGCAGGGAAGAAATTATTAGTTTGATTTCCTCTGCACGAGCATAGAAACCCCTACAATTCCATTGTAGTAGCGACATAAGTTATTAGTATGAAATTTAGTTATCCTCGCAATCCATTTCACTATCCTTTAAGAATAAAAATTTTTTGAGGCCCTTTTTAGGCCCTCTTGCCTTTCCCAGTCTCTCCTGTACCTCTCGCTTCAGGAGAGGCTTCGGCTTATTTTGGGGAGACTGGGGAGTCGGATTCTCTTTCGAAGGCTTTAAGGCCTTAGACGCTTTTTTTATATTATGTTTTTCGGCGGTCTCTCGCTGGTCCTTCTTCAAGGCACCAGTGGGACTCACCTTAGCGGCCTCAACTGTTCTGCAACTCGTCCCCACCTCCGGAAGCCCAGAGGTGGGTGTGAGAGGCTCAACAACGGCCGCCCTTGTTTTAGTACCCCGAGGCGGGCTCGGGGGGATTACCCGAGGCGGGCTCGGGTCAGTTCCCCGAGGTGGACCCGGGGGGGCTCCCGAGGTGGATTCGGGGGGGTTAACCGAGGTGGACTCGGGGATGTTCTCAGAGGAGGGCCATGAGCAGAACTCCTAGGTGGCACAGGTGGTGGAGACAACATCTCCGAAGTTGTCACCTTGGGCACTAATTTCATCGCCACCGTTGCCGGCGCGATATTACTATTTTTTTCTCGAGTAGAGGTCAGTGGCACGGGTCTCGAAGAAGGCTTTGAAATGTTAACTGCGCAATGGCAGTTGGGGCAATTGATATTCTGGGAAACTATCTGACTGTAAGAGGTCTGAAATACCGGAGCTTGGCTAGATGCGTATTCTTTGCGTGCTTGGTTGTATGGAATCTTCTTTTCAGTTTGTATCTCAAGCACTTTTTTCTCCACCTTCCATTTCGGACAGGCCCGAGACCAAGCAGAGTGCGAACCCTTGCAGTTAACGCAGAATTTAGGAGACTCACACGGTGTATCGTGAGCCTCCTGTCCGCAATCCGCACAGGTTGGCTTACCACGGCATCGCAGCTTCGTATGCCCAAATTCCTGGCACTGAAAACAGCGCCGAGGGTTAGGGACATACGGCCGGACCCTGAGCACGTGGAAACACGCTCGGACCTCCTTTGGAAGGGTTGGAGTCGCAAAGGTAAGGATATAAGTGTCAGTCTTTTTCTCACTGCCGTTCTTTTTCACTACTATGCGGTATACTTCAGTGACATTCTGAGGGGCTAGCTCCTCACAGATTTCCTCAATGCTCACGCAGTCGAGGTCATAGCAAGTGACCACTCCCTTGCAAACATTGAGGAACCTGTGGGGTTCCACCTTCACCAGTATACGAGACGTATTGCTCAACGGTATTTCTTTAAGAGCCAGTATTTTGCCTGATTGGATGTCGGATGTTGTCTGAATGAGAATGGTGCCGTCACGAAGTTTTCTTATAGACACACTTGCCTTGGCTGCACCATTTATCGCTCTTTCGAGGATAAATGGGCTCACCCGTTTCATGTTCTCACCTTCGTCCACTCGAGACATTACCAGGAAGCGGGGCTGGGGCCTCACCACCTCCTGGATTTCTTCTAATTGAGGGCTAGACGGCCTTACCCGTTTCCGCCTCTTATCGATATTACGGCCCTGTGAGGGGCCGGGCAGTGAGTTGCCAGCAGGGTTTGGCAGTACGGTGCCAGCGGCGACAAAATTATCGGCCATGCCGTAATTGGGGACAACCTACACAGTACTCGGATCGTAGACCCAGGGTGATCCAAGTTGGTACTACCACATATGGCCCTGTTAACTGTCCCGACGAGAGGCTATATACGACGCTAGACATGACAACCTTCGCATAGAGCATCGCCGAGACAGTGGTCGTCGCAGCAAGTGGGTGTAGGAAAGTGCAATTTTACGTCCGGGCCCTCATGAACGCAACCGATCTTTTCCCAAAGTAGGGTACCCGGTTATTGTCATCCTAAGGCCCTTCTACTAAGGTATTGCAACCGGCGCACTTTCATTTAGGAGCTCAAGGCAGTGGTATCCAATAATAAACAGAGAAGAGCCGGGTTAGTTGCCAAGGTCGTCAACGGAAAGGCCAAAGGCCTCTGTGCAGGATGAACGGTGGGGGAAAGGAAGAAAAAGGTAAGGGTAGATAAAGCGAAGGAGGAAGGGTGAAAAAAAGGGGGGAATGTGAAGGAAGAAGAAAATGATGTGAAAGGAAAGATATAGGATAGGTTTGTCCCACACGAGGTACGTCCTGCACAGAAGCCTCCCCTTTTAGTCGCTTCTTACGACAAGCAGGGGTTACTGCGGAACTATTCTAAACCCCGTCCCGCAGGGGGGATTAGTTTGTATATAATTCACACTGACGTGATGTCTCCCCCCCCCCTTGATGTACACAGTAGACATTAGGTGTGTAGGCCAAATATAATGCTCGCTGACAACGTAATGTCATTAATTTTGTCTTGATGTACATAATAGAAATTAGTTTTGTGGGTCAAATATAATGCTCGCTGACAACGTAGTCATTTATTTTGTCTTGATGTACATAGTAGAAATTAGTTTTGTGGGCCCAATATAATGCTTGATGACAACGTAATGTTTTTTTTCTCCTTGATGTACATAGTAGAAATTAGTTTGTATATCATTCTCGTTGAAAACGTATTGTCTATTTTTTTTTTTTTGTATTCATGATGCCCTGGTGAAAATCTTAAGAGGAAATCAAAGAAAAAAACATAAATCCTTAGAGATCCAGAGCAAACTAAGCTCTGGGTCTTACTGTGTTTTTCCTTCTGTTATGAAACAACCAGAGTTAATCTGGTTCTTTCAGGGTCTCTGGTTTACTCTTGAATGGTTTGGTTACTTAGGGATTCTCTGGTTTATTATTTCCTCAGAATTCTCTTGTTTACGTTTGCACAGTTGCTGACGACTGGACTGGTATGAAATGCACCAGTAGTCAGTCGAATGACAGCATGGTGGACACTATCTAGCATCTTTAACGCTGAGGGTCTAGCTGAGCCATAAACAAAACTTTCGTAATCAAGTTTCGATCTTAACCAAGGCCCTATAGAGGTGCATCAAGGTTTCCCTATCAGCACCTCAGGACCAACCGCTAACCTTTGTGAGCAGGTTGAGTGCTTTTATACATCTCGCTTTCAGGTTTATGATGTGGGGGATCCAAGTTAATTTAAAATCAAATAAAACGAATAGGTAGGCGCACGTTGTCCACAATGCCGTTTTTTGTTATGGCGAACAACGTACAGCTCAGAGTAATGCCCTGGGGCACCCCATTTTCTTGAGTAAAACCATCGTATATATTGTTTAACCTTACTTAAAAGTGTATATCTGACATAAAATTATTAATAAAAACTCTGAGTTTCCCCAGGAACCCCAATTAAAAAGGGTATTTAAAATAGCGTACCATTGGGTGTTGTTGTACACCTCCAAATCAAATAAGAGATACAAGAGGTGCTGTTTATGGAGGAAGGCGTCACGAACTGCTGTCTCGAGATGGACAAAGTGATCCACCATGGATCGGTTACGGCGGAAACCACATTGCATATCAGATAGTATATTGCGGGATTATAAATACCATATAAACCTTTTAATAATTTTCTCTAAAAGAATGCATACACAACTAGTTAAGGCTATAGGTCTATAGCTAGTTGGCTCTAATTTGTCCTTGCCACTTTTTTGCTTGCCTCCACAATGAGATTCCCAAACACTATTATAGAGGTTTAAGAGGAACGCCAGTCCGGCAGGGGACAGTTGTAGTCCATTGCATTTAGACCGAAAAATGACAAATATTAAAAAAATAATATAAAGTTTTTAAACTTAGGTCTTAGGAATTTCATAAAAATAGCGAATATAAGATCATATTAAATGCGTCAAGAGGACTTAGCTATTCTTCATTATAAAAATATCAACAAAAAAACACGGCTTAGTCATTTGCTACCAGACTCCCACTTTTAATACGTTATAAGAAAAATATAAGTTCATTAAGCCAAAAAGAATTTTGAAATAAAAGAAAAGATTACATGACGAAAAAGAATTTTGTTTACATTTGTTATTAATCTCCGAAGCCTTAGCTTCCTCCTGTGATTATCAAAGCCAGTCAAAGAGTGCTTCTCCACTCGCATGACCACTCTTTTATATGATTTTAGCACAGTTCACAGAACACGGAATGACGGGATCACGAGGGGAGGAAAACTAAAGAACATAAATAAGGGGGGGGGGGATTCCACACGCGTCTAGAATGGAGAACAAAACTGGACACTGGCCGAAGAGTATCATCTTTTCTTCTGAAGTTCTTTGGTCTGGGAATTTTCTTTAACTGAGCGTCAAATTGGCACCGCCTCAGTATTTTGTTGTTAGTCGTTGTGGTCGGACGTGTGTGTAGCGGCTGGGTGAATCGAGTGCGTAGTCGGGCCAACAGCAGTCGGTGTCCGTGCAATTGGGTAGGTCTGTTTGTGGCTAATGCTACAAATAGAGTAAACAAATAAATCCTGCCGCACTGTCGCGTAATAAAAAACGAAGGTCACATTTAAAATCAAGAGCCAGGCGAATAGGTGCATACTTGCGACACTCCACCAAAATGTGGTACACACTACGGGGAGCATAGCAAAACTCTCACACTGAAGGTGGATCCCCTCATAGTAAAAATCCGTGGGTTAGAAATGTATTCTCGACGCGAAGTCTCGTCACGATGAACTCTTCTCTAACTTTCGTATAGAAGAGGGCCACCGAGAAACACCGTCCCTGATGGACTGTAGATTGTTCTGAGCAGGGGTCAAAACCCACTGATCGTGCCAGGTGCTTAAGACCCCAAGCCGAACATAGCCCTTTAGATCTAAAAACATGACACTCATACTCGCCTCAGGAGGTAGGCGTGCAAAACAAAGATTTTAAAATGGCATATAATGCCGCCGTAAAAACACTGGATTTACGAGGTAAAAAAAATTAAAATTGTGTCCCTCTACAACAAAAGCACATCCCACGGAGGGCACTTTTAATTATCCTTATAGAAGGACACCGTTGGGGGATGGAACACAGGAAGGTAAGCAACATGCTTTGGGATGCTGTGTAGTTTTGACACATAAGATGCCACAAGATACGACCGCCGATAAGAAACCTTAGTTGAGGGAGTGGAAATTGTAAGGGTAGAAATAAACTGTATTCAAGACTCTCTTCTGCTTTATCGATTGAGACAGTGAGCTCGAGCACGTAATATCCGGAATGACACTAGTTTCTCCAAAGTAGGACGCCAATGAAAGAGACGTAGGGCCTTTCGACGGTCAGAAATAACCAACACACACTCCTCGTTCCAACAGGGAATGGAGTCGTAGAGAAAAACTAGTTTATTCTTACAAAACGAATGTCGGTCACTAAAACAAATCGGAAAAATTGTTAACAAACCGCACACAACTTTGATTGACCAATACGGGCTAGGAAATAGTAATAAATGTGTTTAGGCTAAGGCCAGTTTAAGGCCATAGGAAGTAGAATTTTTAAAAAGCGTTTTAGAATGCACCTTTACAGTAAAAGAAGAATCACCGTGCAAAAAGAGAGTAGAAGACGAATCACCATGTGAAGATAGGGGGGAATAAACGTGTTTAGGCATTAAGGCAGTTTTAGGCCTCAGAATATGAAATTTTGAAAACCCTTTCTTAGTGAATATTTATCATATGAGAAATATATATCCACACGAAATTTCAGCGGTTTGTCTTGTTACCCTGGAAATAAACTCATAAATGTGTTTAGGCCCTCGGCCAATTTTAAGTCTCGTAGAATTGCCTTTCTGGATAAAACATAAAAAGTGGAGCTCTTCTAATTTTCAGTATTCCAAACGACTATATTAGGGGGGAAAGAGAAAATATTGGCATTATGATTAGGTTATTGATCACGCCATACTTCTATTGATTGCTATTTATATAATATAAACTATCTCTTATGATTCATCTTGGCTCGGATTTATTTGTCAATGCATAAGCTTGGCATAAAGTCCAGCTTGAAAATATGGCTCAAGTCTTTAGCTGTGGTAATATGGGGTTCCGAAGAGTTGGCCAAAAGATCGGTTAAAGGAGGGTCAAGACAACTCCTTACACCACTGAAACTTCGAAATAAGAAAAATGATATATTTACATATATTTGACCAGCAATTAAGTAAATCAAGAGATGTGCATTGTATACAATAGTGTGCTTCAGTGGACGAATGGTCTAAGGTGTCACTCTCATGTTAGACCGGACTGCTGATGAAAGTTCTAGAGGGTTTGAATCCCGGTCAGTTCTACTAGAGTGGTTTTTCCAAAAAAGTTTCTCATTCACCTTCCGCGCTAATGTGAGTAAATTGAGTCTAGAATGCTTCCTTCTTGATCCCGTAATCTAAACTGGTAGTAATACGTGATTTATTATTATTATTTTATGGTTTATAGGCCCGTCGAAACGATGTCATAGGGCCTTACATGAAAATAGAATCACAGTAAAGTTCCAGGAAGGGAATAAGACGTGCTACACCTGCTTAGAAACCACAGGTTTATATTCTAGGTTAAATATAAAAATGTAATGCTAGTCACTTAGACAGTCTGATAATGGTTAGGGTATATGAACTCTAATATATGATCTCCCTGACACAAGCGGCAAGTCTAATCCGAAGTTAGATTAGACCACTCAAACCCGTGAGTGGTAATATATTAATTGTAGCTAAGCCTTGTTAAGTCTAGACCCATATTATTAAAAATAAGGTTTGTTCTTTGTACGAGTATTATATTAAATTATGGAAATAATTTTAAAAAAAATTCTATCTATTGCACACATTTTTCATAGAATCATATTTTATTTTCTACAGGAGATTCAGAAAAGGGCAATATCCTATTTTTAAAAAAAGGTGTGGTGAGAAAGCGTGAGTTAAAACCAAAACATAACACCATGTCTGTATCTTGAAGCCACAAAGTTCCTGAATCTAACTCAATTGGTGAAGAAACTCATACAATATTTCCGATCACGTTTGAAATTAGCAGAAAAGTTTAACAGCTTTGATTATTTTCAAATATAATACAAAGAATGTAAAATATCAATTATTATTTCATTTTATGTCAAATAACTAACGAAAAACTTAATTCTAGCAGGAGGCGTTTCAAATAAGATATTAGCTCTTTCACTTATGAAACACAGTCCATAAGGCTACAAAATGCATGCAAAGGTTTTGCAATCCCAATGCGGGAGAACAATAATGAGAATGCTTTGCAAAATTCCTTTCAGTCCAGGCGTTAATCCTGCCATGATAAATCAATTAAATCTGTTGTTTCTGTCCTGAAAGAACGGGACAAATTTTGTGTCTTAATGTTTGATGAAATAAGGTTTCAGGCAAATATTCAGTAGAATGAAAGTTTAGATATTATTAACTTAGGTTATGCAGATCATGCCTTAGTTGTCATGCTCCGCGGACTAAGCACAAGGTGTAAACAACCAGTGGCATTCTATTTCAATGAAAGTACAGCCAAAACAACAGAGTGGATTACTTATTTAAAGAAGCAACCCACCGGTGAGTGAGAAAGAAAGGATTTATCTTTTGAATCAAAACGCGACGTTTCCCATATTATAAGATAACAAAGCTTATGTAGGAACACTTGCAGCGAAGAATAGAGTGTGGATGGAAATTACGAGGATTTTCAACTCTAACGCGAATTTTCAAGAAGTGAGTGTAGTTTGATCCCTATTTAATTTTATATCTCTTTCATTTTTTTTATACTACTCTGAATGTATTTTAATTCAATCTTGGGCATGCATGCAGAAATAAATCTTAGGAAAATCGAAAAATCTTTTAAGTAGTTTTCGTTCATGGAATTCTACACAATGTTGGGATGTGTGTGTGCAGATGGAACATGGATTCCACCCCTCATTATTTTTTTAAAGGCATTCGCTGGAACGACAGTCTAAAAACAGATAGTCTGCCAAATGCAATGTTGAGGTTGTCTCCAAAGATCTGGATCAACAGAGATTTGTTCTTTGAATGGTTAAGTTATTTTATCAGCTCAATTCCTCCTGATCATCCCGTTATCCTCCTCATAGATTCTCATGCATCCCATATCAATCCTGCGGTGATTTCCTTAGCCAAAGAAAATTCCATTTTCTTATTCACATTTCCTTCCCACACAACCCATCTACTCCTGCCATTAGGTGTAGGGGTTTACAAATCATTAAAATCACACTGGGCCCAGAGATTAAATTCTTACATGAAGGAAAATCCTACTGAAAAACCAAACAGGACCAATTTCCATTCAATACTGAACCCAGCATTCATTCAGAATTTTTGTGACAAAAATATTATGATTCCTTCTCGAAAACTGGGATTTGTCCATTGGATAAATGTGAAATTCCTAGAAAAGATCTTCAGATATCACAGCTAACAAACAAGCCTCTTACTGAAGCACTGCAAAAAATTATGAGCCTTTGGAATTTGAAAACATAGGCCTACTGGCACTACCATCGATTTCAATGTAACCCAGCACCAAAAGAGCTAAAAGGAAGAGAGAGATTTAAATGCTAGGTGCCTAACACCAATCGATGAACATTCCAAATCTCCAGTAATGCGGGAAATGTCATTACCAACATTGAAACCTTCCACATATCAACGTAGGGCTAAGCGACGGGCGGGTAGACCTAAAACAAAGAAACCTGGAACAAGTGATGAAGAATGGGAATGTGGTGTGTGTGTGTTTGGGGTTAACTATTTTGAGGATACTAGAATGAAAAATTGTGCCAAAAGGGTTCAGTGCCCGTATTGCCTAATACCCTATAATGTGATGTGCCAACTGGGCAGAATCCGATAGCAATAACTGATTAAAATGTGTGTGAAGTCATAGTATTTAAGATCTTGATGCTGTAGTTATTAAATATATAAGACTTCCATATTTTAATCAAATAACAATGAAAGTTATTTTGAAATCTCATAGTGTGAGAATTAATACTGTAAGGATAACTTTAAGATATTTAAAACTAGTCTAGGTATTTGATGAATTAAATTTTTATAATTAAGTATCAATCATTAGTGCTGTTTTATAGGTAAAGAAATTTAAACAAGTATATGGTTAATGGTAAAATCTTTCACCATTTAATTATTCACAAAATTACCTTCCTAGTATCACAAAATTAAATAACCCTATCACGAACATAGCTTTTCAATTTTTCAAAATTTAAATGCAATTTTTAAACAAGAAAATTATGCTGATTGTGTGGTCCACTGTGGAGTTCACACTTCAACATGCTGTGTCCATCACCAATGAACTGAAGATGGTCTATCAGTGATGTTTTCTGCCTGAACCCAAATATTCCCACCTTGGTAAATGGCTCGAAGAGCATGCACTGGAGGCGGATTAGATGTAGGAGGACGACTTGGAAGTAGTTAAGCTTTGGTCGCGAACAGATCTTTGCGTTCTGTGTTAACAGTTTGATCAAGTGCTGCATCAGCAAACAGAATTACCACAAAGCGTTCTAAGAGTCGTATAACGTTGGGCTACAGTAAAAGTAGTAGATTGGAAATTGCAGTTAAGGCCCTGGTTACTTTCTCATAAGCCTTCCACGTCTTGTGTTACGGGCGTCAATAAAATTGGACCCCCACACCAGGTTATGTGCGTTAAAGTCCCCCAAGATGATATAGGGGGCGGGAAGTTGTATAAAGAGGGCCTCTAGAGTCGTCTTGGAAACACGTTCACCTGGTGGGAGGTAGATGCAGCATACGGTTACCACATAGGTAACGAGACTCTGACAGCAATCACTAGGAGATCAGAAACAATATTAATATTGTTATGATATATAGTGTTTCGTGCGAATATAGCCACACCTCCGCTAGCCCGATCAAAGAAAGGCTTGTCGGTACGATACACATCGTACCCACGAAGCATCGGGTTGTCATTTGGGCGGAAGTGGGTCTCCTGCAAACACAAGATGGAAGGATGCAGGGAAGAAATTTGTTGTTTAATTTCCTCTACACGAGCATAGAAACCCCTACAATTCCATTGTGGTAGCGTCATACTTAGTTAATATAATATTTAGTTATCCTCGCAATCCATGTCACTATCCCTTAATAATTAAAATTGGTTGAGGGCCTTTTTAGGTCCTCTTGCCTTTCCCAGTCTCTCCTGGACCTCCCGCTTCAGGAGAGGCTTCGGTTTATTATGGAGACTGGGTAGTCGGATCCTTGCTCGAAGGCTTTGTTAAGGCCTTCGACGCTTTTTTAATGTTATTTATTTCGGCGGTCACTCGCTGGTCCTTCTACAAGGCACCAGTGGGACTCGCCTTTACGGCCTCACCTGATTCGCCACTCATCCCGGTCTCTGGTGGCCCAGAGGCGAGAATGAGCTACTCAACAGTGGCCGCATGCAATTTATTTCCCCGAGGAGGGCTTGGAGGAGTTCACCGAGGGGGGGTCGGGGATGTTCCCCGAGGGGGGATCGGGGGTGTTCCCCGAGGGGGTCTCTTCGGGGGTACAGGTGGTGGAGGCGACTGTTGTGAGGGTGTCGCCACTTGTTTTATATTTTGCATCACCATAGTTGATGCTGGTTTTTTTGTTGAGTCTCGAATAGAGACGAGTGGCACAGGTCGTCTAGGAGTCTTTGCAATATTAACTGCGCAGTGGCAGTTAGGGCAATTTATATTTTGGCTAACAATTTGGCTGTAGGAACTTTGAAATACCGGAGCTTGCAGTGCAGTACTTTTTGCGTCACTGGGCATAAGGGATCTTCTTTTCTGTTTGGATTCCAGGACTTTTTTCTCTACTTTCCAATTCGGACAGGACCGAGACCAGGCAGAATGAGGACCCTTGCAATTAATGCAGAATTTAGGAGACTCGCATGGTTGTTCGTGAGCCTCCTGTCCACAATCTGCACAGGTTGGCTTACCACGGCATCGCAGCTTCGTATGCTCAAATTCCTGGCACTGAAAAACGCCGAGGGTTGGGGACATACGGCGGACCCTAAGCACGTGGAAGCCAGCTAGGACCTCCTTTGGTAAGGAAGGAGTGTCAAATGTTAGAATATAACTGTCAGTATTCTTCAATACAACGTTCCTTTTGATGGTGATCTTATATATTATTATTATTGTTTAAAGGCCCATCGACACATCGAGGTCATTAGGGCCTTGAAATATATTAAAAACATAATAAAATCCCCATAGGGGAAAGAGAAAAAAACATTCACCATCTGAGACACCCCATAGGAGCGCTCAAATGGGCTCTTGGAATAAATTAAGTGATACACCTGCTTAAAAAAAACCACAAGTGTATCACTCCAATAAAAAGACAAAACAATCATATAAAATATAACACGTTAAAAAGACAAAACATGTTAAAATGATAATACGTTAAAAAGACAAAACAACATGTTAAATTGTAATAAAACTGTTAAAAAGATCTCAATATGAGATAATATCCAAAAGAGCCACTTTATAAAAGTGACTCAAATGGCATTAAAAAGATCCGCCTGGCGTTATAAAACGGAGTAAACAAATAACTCCATCCGCACTATCACGTAATAAAAAACGTAAGTCACCTTTAAAATCAAGAGCCAGACGGATAGGGGCTAGTTTGCGACACTCCACCAAAATGTGATGCACACTAAGGGGAGTATCACAAAACTCACACACTGGAGGTGGATCCCCTCTTAGTAAAAAACTATGGGTCAATGAAGTATGCCCGACGCGGAGTCTCGTCACGATGACCCCCTCTGTTCTAGACTTTCGTATAGAAGAGGGCCATCACGACACACCGTCCCTGATGGACCGCAGCTTGTTCTGAGACGGGGTCGAGACCCACTGCTCGTGCCAGGTGCGTAAGACTCCACGCCGAACATAACCCTTTAGATCTAAAAACATGACACCCAAACTCGCCTCCGGAGGCAGGCGTGCTGCCTCCTTGGCTGCCTGGTCTACCAGCTCAATTCCTGGAAGACCAGCGTGACCAGGAATCCAGGAAAAGGCGAGCCGGGTGTTTAATGAATCAATTTTAAAAATTTGCTAATGTATCATCTGCACGAGGGGATTCCATGAATAGAGAGTGGACAATGCCAACAGAGCACTCATGGAATCCGTGCAGATGAGGGCAGAACGGTGACTTCTTCGGTAAACAAAACACAAAGATTTAAAAATGGCATATAATTCAGCCGTAAAAACACTGGTTTCATTAGGTAGACCAAATTTAAAATTGGATCCTTCCACAACAAAAGCACATCCCACGGAGACTCCAGATTTAGAGCCATCAGTGTAGATGCGCTCAAATCCGTGAAAGCGAGTGGAGAGGAGCTCATTAAAGGTCCTCTCATATACAAAGTTTGGGGTGGTCGCTTTAGGGAACTTGGCAAGATCAAAATGGCATTTCGGAGGGCGTATCTTCCAGGGATAAACTCGACCTGGTGATGTGGGGATAGCCTTTGGAAGGACTATCCCACACGTGTCGAAAACCGATAGCATCCGGATCCCAACCGGCCTTGTACTACGCCATTTAGTTTCATACAATACACGGTTAGGGGGATGAAACACAGGGCGGTAAGCAACATTATTTGGCATGCAATAAAGTTTCGACACGTAAGATGCCAGGAAATAAGACCACCGGTAAGAAAGAGGGGGCTCACCGGCGTCGGCACAGATGCTGACGACTGGACTGGTACGAAAAGCACCAGTAGCCAGTCGAATGCCAGCATGGTGGACGCTATCGAGCATCTTTAACGCCGAGGGTCTAGCGGAACCATATACAAAACTGCCGTAATCAAGTTTTGATCTCACCAAGGCTCTATAGAGGCGCATCAAGGTTTCCCTATCAGCACCCCAAGAGCGACCACTCACAACTTTAAGTAAATTCAAAGCTTTAACACACCTCGCTTTCAGGTCTTTGATGTGGGGGATCCAAGTTAGTTTAAAATCGAATAAAAGTCCCAGGAACCTTACGGTCTCGGAGACAGGTAAAACAACGTTGTTCATTAAAATATTGGGGGCTAGCTGTATTCCGCGTAATCTATGGAAGTGGACGACAGTCGTCTTGGCCGCAGAGAAACGAAAACCATTACGAGCTTCCCACAACCATAGATTGTTTACAGCGAGTTGTATCTGTCGTTCAGCCCTGTGGAGACTTGACAAACTGCAATAAATTGCGTAGTCATCCACAAAAAGGCATGAACGAACAGGTAAGCGCACGTTGTCTACAATGCTATTTATCGCAATAGCGAACAACGTGCAGCTCAAAGGACTGCCCTGGGGCACCCCATTTTCTTGAATAAAATCATCGGATAAGGTGTTGTTTAACCTTACCCGGAAGTGTCTATCTGACATAAAATTAGCTAGAAAAATAGGGAGGCTCCCCCGGAACCCCCAATTAAAAAGGTTTTTTAAGATGCCGTAACGCCATGTAGTATCGTACGCCTTCTCCAAATCAAAGAAAACAGCCAAAAGATGCTGTTTATGGAGAAAGGCATCACGAACAGCAGTCTCAAGACGGACGAGATGATCAACCGTGGATCGGTTACGGCGAAAACCACATTGAATATTGGATAGCAGATTGCGGGATTCTAAACACCATATAAGTCGTTTATTTATCATTTTTTCTAATATTTTGCATACAGAGCTAGTTAAGGCTATCGGTCTATAACTAGTTGGCTCTAATTTATCCTTGCCACTTTTATATATTGGGATAACGGTTGCTTGCCTCCACAGTGTTGGGAATTGACGAGATTCCCAAACACAATTGTAGAGGTCTAAGAGGAACGCCCGTCCAGCAGGGGACAGTTGGCGCAACATTTCATAATGGATATCATCCGGGCCAGAAGTTATTATTATTATTATTATTATTATTGTGGTTTAAAGGCCCATCGACACATCTAGGTCATTAGGGCCTTGAAATATATTAAAACCATAATAAAATCCCCATAGGGGAAAGAGATAAAACATTCACCATCTGAGACACTCCATAGGAGTGCTCAAATGGGCTCTTGGTATAAATTAAGTGATACACCTGCTAAAAAAAACCACAAGTGTATCACTCCAATAAAAAGACAAAACAAACATATTAAAATATAACACGTTAAAAAGACAAAACATGTTAAAATGATAATACGTTAAAAAGACAAAACAACATGTTAAATTGTAATAAAACTGTTAAAAAGATCTCAATATGAGATATTATCCAAAAGAGCCACTTTATAAAAGTGACTCAAATGGCATTAAAAAGATCCGCCTGGCGTATAAAACGGAGTAAACAAATAACTCCATCCGCACTATCGCGTAATAAAAAACGTAAGTCACCTTTAAAATCAAGAGCCAGACGGATAGGGGCTAGTTTGCGACACTCCACCAAAATGTGATGCACACTAAGGGGAGTATCACAAAACTCACACACTGGAGGTGGATCCCCTCTTAGTAAAAAACTATGGGTCAATGCAGTATGCCCGACGCGGAGTCTCGTCACGATGACCTCCTCTCTTCTAGACTTTCGTATAGAAGAGGGCCATCGCGACACACCGTCCCTGATGGACCGCAGCTTGTTCTGAGCAGGGGTCGAGACCCACTGCTCGTGCCAGGTGCGTAAGACCCCACGCCGAACATAACCCTTTAGATCTAAAAACATGACACCCAAACTCGCCTCCGGAGGCATACGTGCTGCCTCCTTGGCCGCCCGGTCCGCCAGTTCATTTCCTGGAAGACCAGCGTGACCAGGAATCCAGCAAAAGGCGAGCCGGGTGCTTAATGAATCAATTTTTAAAATTTGTTCGTGAATCATCTGCACGAGAGGATTCCACGAGTAGAGAGTGGACAATGCCAACATAGCACTCATGGAATCCGTGCAGATGAGAACAGAACGGTGACACTTACGATACACAAAACACAGAGATTTAAAAATGGCGTATAATTCAGCCATAAAAACACTGGATTCACCAGGTAAACCAAATTTAAAATTGTTTCCCTCCACAACAAATGCGCATCCCACGGAAGCCCCACACTTGGAGCCATCCGTATAGATGCGCTCAAAGCCCTGAAAGCGAGTGGAGAGGAGCTCATTAAATGTCCTCTCATATATAATCGCGGGGTGGTCGCTTTAGGGAACTTGGCAAGATCATAATGGCATTGAGGTAGGCGAATCTTCCAGGGAGAAACTCGACCTGGGTATGTGGGGATAGCCTTTGGCAGGACTATCCCACACGTGTCGAATACCGATAGCATCCTGATCCCAACCGGCCTTGTACTACGCCATTTGGTTTCATACAAGACACGGTTAGGGGATGAAACACAGGTCGGTAGGCAACATGCTCCGGCATGCAGTGAAGTTTTGAAACGTAAGATGCCAGAAGATAGGACCGCCGGTAAGGAGAGGGGGCTCACCGGCGTCGGCACAGATGCTGACGACTGGACTGGTACGAAATGCACCAGTAGCCAGTCGTATGCCAGCATGGTGGACACTATCCAGCATCTTCAACGCCGAAGGTCTCGCTGATGCATACACAAAACTGCCGTAATCTAGTTTCGATCTTACCAAGGCCCTATACAGGCGCATCAAGGTTTCCCTATCAGCCCCCCAGGACCGACCGCTAACCACTTTAAGCAGGTTGAGTGCTTTTATGCACCTCGCTTTCAGGTCTTTGATGTGGGGAATCCAGGTTAATTTAAAATCAAATAAAAGTCCCAGAAACTTTACGGTCTCCGAGACAGGTAAAACAACGTGATTCATTAAAATACTGGGGACTTGTTGTATTCCACGTAATCTATGGAAGTGGACGACCGTCGTCTTGGCTGAAGAGAAGCGAAAGCCATTACGCGATGCCCACGACCATAGATTGTTGACAGAGAGTTGTATCTGCCGTTCAGCCCTGTGGAGACTCGATGAACTACAATAAATTGCGTAGTCATCCACAAAGAGGCATGAACGGACAGGAAGGTGTACGTTGTCCACAATGCCATTTATTGCAATGGCGAACAACGCACAGCTTAAAATACTGCCCTGGGGCACCCCATTTTCTTGAATAAAATCATCGGATAAGGTGTTGTTTAACCTTACCCGGAAGTGTCTATCTGACATAAAATTAGCTATAAAAACAGGGAGGTTCCCACGGAACCCCCAGTTAAAAAGGGTTTTTAAAATGCCGTACCGCCATGTGGTATCGTACGCTTTCTCCAAGTCAAAGAAAACTGCCAAAAGATGCTGTTTATGGAGAAAGGCGTCACGAACTGCCGTCTCGAGACGGACGAGATGATCCACCGTAGATCGGTTGCGGCGAAAACCACATTGAATATTTGATAGTAGATTGCGGGATTCTAAATACCATATTAATCGTTTATTTATCATTTTTTCCAATATTTTGCATACACAACTAGTTAAGGCTATCGGTCTATAACTAGTTGGTTCTAATTTTTCCTTGCCACTTTTATATAGAGGGATAATTGTTGCTTGCCTCCACAGTGTTGGGAACTGACGAGATTCCCAAACACTATTGTAGAGGTCCAACAGACATGCTCGTCCAGCAGGGGGTAACTGGCGCAACATTTCATAATTAATGTCGTCGGGGCCAGGAGCTGTGCTACCCGCCTGGGACATGGCATAGGTCAGTTCATCTAAAGTAAAGGGGGAGTTGTAATCCTCCCCCTGACTCTGACCAAAGTCAATAGAATGGCGCTCTATGTTCCGCTTATGCGCTGCAAACTCATTTGAGTAGCTTGCAGTGCTAGAGATGGCGGTGAACATAGAGCCCAATACATTGGCGACCTCCACAGGGAGGAGACAAGCGTACCATTTGACATGAGGGCAGGTATGTTATTGATGGTATTTTTGCTACTACGTAATTTACGAATATTGTCCCAAACCTTAGTTGTGGGAGTGGAAATTGTAAGGGTAGTTATAAACTGTCTCCAAGACTCTCTTCTGCTTTCACGAATGATACGGCGAGCTCGAGCACGCATAATCCGGAATGATTCTAGATTATCCAAGGTAGGACGCCGATGGAAGAGACGTAATGCTCTTCGACGGTCAGAAATGGCCAATCTACACTCCTCGTTCCACCAGGGAACAGGATGGTGGCGCGGGTTTGGCGAGGATTTAGGGATAGATTCCCTCGCCGCCATGATGACCGTCGAAGTAAAATGGGCAATATTAACATCGACGTCCGGAGAAAGGGGTTGTACAAATACGGCGAGCTCGCGAAATTTATCCCAGTCAGCACGTTTAAGCACCCATTGTGGTGCACGTGCTATACCGGGAGGGTCTTCAATTAGCGAAAGCAAAATGGGAAAGTGATCGCTGCCACATAGATCCGAGTGGACCTCCCAAAGGAAGTGGGCAGCGATCCCGGGGCTACATAGAGTTAGGTCGATGGCAGAGGATACACCATTAAAGGTGGAAAAGTGTGTCTGGGTCCCGGTGTTCATTAACACCAGGTTTCCCGAGACAAGAATATCCTCTACCATCCTCCCGCGGGCGTCTGTATAATTAGACCCCCACACCAGGTTGTGTGCGTTAAAGTCCCCCAAGATAATATAGGGGCGGGAAGTTGTTTAAAGAGGGCCTCTAGGCTCCTCTTTGAAACACGTTCACCTGGTGGGAGGTAGATGCAGCATACAGTTACTTCTATAGGAAGGGAGACTCTGACAGCGATCACTTGGAGATCAGATACAATATTTATAGACTTATTATATATATTGCTACGTGCAAGTATAGCCACACCTCCGCTAGCCCGATCGAAGAATGGCTTGTCGGTACGATATACATCGTACCCACGAAGCATCGGGCTGTCAGTTGGGCGGAAGTGGGTCTCCTGCAAACACAATATGGAAGGATGCAGGGAAGAAATTATTAGTTTAATTTCCTCTACACGAGCATAAAAACCCCTACAATTCCATTGTAGTAGCGACATAAGTTATTAGTATGAAATTTAATTATCCTCGCAATCCATTTCACTATCCTTTAAGAATAAAAATTTGTTGAGGCCCTTTTTAGGCCCTCTTGCCTTTCCCAGTCTCTCCTGTACCTCTCGCTTCAGGAGAGGCTTCGGCTTATTTTGGAGAGACTGGGTAGTCTGATCCTTGTTCGAAGGCTTTAAGGCCTTCGACGCTTTTTTAATAAAAATTTTTTCGGCGGTCTCTCGCTGGTCCTTCTTCAAGGCACCAGTGGGACTCGCCTTAGCGGCCTCAACTGTTCCGCAACTCGTCCCCACCTCCGGAAGCCCAGAGGTGGGTGTGAGAGGCTCAACAACAGCCGCCCTTGTTTTAATGCCCCGAGGCGGGCCCGGGGGGGGTTCCCGAGGCGGGCTCGGGGGTGTTCCCCGAGGCGGGCTCGGGGTGTTCCCCGAGGCGGGCTCGGGGGTGTTCCCCGAGGCGGGCTCTGGGGTGTTCCCCGAGGTGGGCTCGGGGAGTTCCTCGAGGAGGTCTCCTCGGGGGTATAGGTGGGGGAGACGATCGTTGTGGCGGTTTGGCCTCCTTTAAAAATTTAGGCGCCACAGAAGTTGGCGCGGAATCAACATAAATGTCTCGAGAAGAGACCAATGGCACTGGTCGCGTTGGCTCCTTAGCAATATTAACTGCGCAATGGCAGTTGGGACAGTTTATATTTTGACTGACAATCCGGCTATATGAAGTTTGAAATACCGGAGCTTGACATGATACGTATTCCTTGCGTGCCTGGGCATATGAGATCTTCTTTTCGGATTGTATCTCCAGGACTTTCTTCTCTACCTTCCATTTTGGACAGGCCCGAGACCAGGCGGAATGCGGACCCTTGCAGTTGACGCAGTATTTAGGAGACTCGCATGGTGTTTCGTGAGCCTCCTGTCCACAATCCGCACAGGTTGGCTTACCACGGCATCGCAGCTTCGTATGCCCAAATTCCTGGCACTGAAAACAGCGCCGAGGGTTAGGGACATACGGCCGGACCCTGAGCACGTGGAAGCCTGCTCGGACCTCCTTCGGAAGGGTAGGAGTAGCAAATGTGAGGATATACGTATCCGTCTTCTTTTCTTGTCCGTTCTTTTTGGTAATAATACGGTAGACCTCGGTGACATGCTGAGGGGAAAGCTCCTCACAGATATCCTCAATGCCTACGCAGTCGAGGTCATAACAAGTGACCACTCCCTTGCAAACATTGAGGAACCTGTGAGGTTCCACCTTCACCGGTATATGAGACGTATTGCTCAACGGTATTTTAGAGATTGCCATTACTTTTGAGGACTGAATATCTGTTATTGTTTGTATCATTATAGTGCCATCACGCAGTTTTCTTATTGAGACGTCAGACTGTGCTGCACCATTTATCACTCTTTCGAGGATAAATGGGCTTACTCGCTTAAGACTTTCGTTTTCTTCTACTCGAGACATTACCAGGAAGCGGGGCTGGGGCCTCACAACTTCCTGGACTTTTTCTGTTAAAGGGCTGGACGGCCTTACCCGTTTCCGGCTCTTATCATTAATACGGCCCTGTGAAGGGCCGGGCAGTGAGTTGCCAGCGGGGTGTGGCAGTACGTTGCTAGCGGACAGTGAGGTGTCAGCGGTGACAATGGAGGTGGCCATGCCTTTTTTGGGGACAACCTGCACAATACTCGGATCGTAGACCCAGGGTGATCCAAGTTGGTTCTACCACATGAGGCCCTGTTAACCCTCCTGGCGGGAAACCCCACACGACGCTAGACATGACAACCTTCGCGTGGGGCTGCGCCAGGAGAGGTCATCGCAGCAAGTGGGTGCAGGAAAGTGCCAATTTTACGTCCGGGCCTTCGTGAACGCAACCGGTCTTTTCTCGAGGTAGGGTACCCGGTTATTGTCATCCCTAAGGCCCTTCTACCAAGATATTACAACCGGCGCACTTTCATTCGGGAGCTCAAGGCAGTGGTATCCAATAATAAACAGAGAATAGCCGGGTTAGTTGCCAAGGTCGTCAACGGAAAGGCCAAAGGCCTCTGTGCAGGATGAACGGTGGGGAAAGGAAGAAAAAGGTAAGGATAGATAAAGCGAAGGGGGAAGAGTGAAAAAAAGGTGGAAAGTAAAGGAAGAAGAAAATGATGTGAAAGGAAAGATATAGGATAGGTTTGTCCCACACGAGGTACGTCCTGCACAGAAGCCTCCCCTTTTAGTCGCTTCTTACGACAAGCAGGGGTTACTGCGGGACTATTCTAAACCCCGTCCCGCAGGGGGGGGCCAGAAGTTGAATTGCCCGCCTGGGACAGGGCATAAGTAAGTTCCTCTTTAGTAAAGGGGGAGTTATAATCCTCCCCCCGATTTTGGCCAAAATCAATAGTAAGGCGCTCGATGCTGCGCTTATAAACCGCGAACTCGTTAGAGTAGCTCGCAGTGCTAGAAATATTGGCGAACATCGAGCCCAATACATTGGCGACCTCCATAGGGGAGGAGACAAGCGAACCGTTAGACATGAGGGCAGGTATACTATTAATGGAATTTTTGTTACCACCTAATTTACTTATATTGTCCCAAACCTTAGTTGTGGGAGTGGTAATTGTAAGGGTAGAAATAAACTGTCTCCAAGAATCTCTTCTGCTTTCTCGAATAACACGGCGAGCTCGAGCACGTAGAATCCGGAATGTTTCCAGATTCTCCAAAGTTGGACGTCGATGAAAGAGGCGAAGGGCCCTTCGACGATCAGAAACAGCCAACCGACACTCCTCGTTCCACCAGGGAACAGGACGGTGGCGCGGATTTGGCGAGGATTTAGGGATGGAAGCACTAGCCGCCGCGATGACCGTCGAAGTAAAATGACCAGCGTTAATATCGACGTCAGGATGTTGGGATTCACTAAATACAGCGAGCTCGCGGAATCTATCCCAGTCAGCACGTTTTAGCACCCATTGGGGTAGCCGCGCTGTACTAGGAGGATCTTCAAGTGGTGAGAGCAGAATGGGATAATGATCACGGCCACATAGGTCCGAGTGGACCTCCCAAAGGATGTGGGCAGCGATCCCTTGACTACAAAATGTTAGGTCGATGGCAGAGGATACACCATTAAAGGTAGAGAAGTGTGTCTGGGTCCCGGTGTTCATTAACACCAGGTTTCCCGAGACAAGAATATCCTCTACCATCCTCCCACGTGCGTCAGTAATATTGGACCCCCACACCAGGTTATGCGCATTAAAGTCCCCCAAGATGATATAGGGGGCGGGAAGTTGTATAAAGAGGGCTTCTAGGGTCCTCTTAGGAACACGATCTCCCGGTGGGAGGTAGATGCAACATATTGTTACCTCCAAAGGGAGGGAGACTCTTACAGCAATCACTTGGAGAACAGAAACGATATTAATATTTTTGTGATATATATTGCTTCGTGCGAATATAGCCACACCTCCGCTAGCCCGATCAAAGAAAGGCTTGTCGGTACGATACACATCGTACCCACGAAGCATCGGGTTGTCATTTGGGCGGAAGTGGGTCTCCTGCAAACACAAGATGGAAGGATGCAAGGAAGAAATTTGTTTAATTTCATCTACACGAGCATAGAAACCCCTACAATTCCATTGTAGTAGCGTCATACTTAGTTAATATAATATTTAGTTATCCTCGCAATCCATGTCACTATCCCTTAATAATAAAAATTGGTTAAGGGCCTTTTTAGGTCCTCTTGCCTTTCCCAGTCTCTCCTGGACCTCCCGCTTCAGGAGAGGCTTCGGTTTATTATGGAGACTGGGTAGTCGGATCCTTGCGCGAAGGCTTTGTTAAGGCCTTCGACGCTTTTTTAATGTTATTTATTTCGACGGTCACTCGCTGGTCCTTCTACAAGGCACCAGTGGGACTCGCCTTTACGGCCTCACCTGTTTCGCCACTCATCCCGGTCTCTGGTGGCCCAGAGGCGAGAATGAGCTACTCAACAGTGGCCGCACGTAATTTATTTCCCCGAGGGTGGCTCGGGGGTGTTCCCCGAGGAGGCCCGAGGGTGTTCCCCGAGGAGGGCCCGAGGGTGTTCCCCGAGGAGCCCTCCTGGGTGGTACAGGTGGGAGAGACGACTTAGGTGGCAGTTTTGCCCCTATTGACAATTTCGGCGACACCTTGGTTGGCGCGTTTTCACTACGGATGTCTCGAGCAGAGACCAATAGCACAGGTCACGATGACGTCTTAGCGAGATTAACTGCGCAATGGCAATTGGGGCAGTTAATGTTTTGGCTGACAATCTGGCTGTATGATGTTTGGAATACCGTAGCCTTACTAGATGCGTATTCCTTGCGTGCCTGGGCATATGAGATCTTTTTTTTTATTGAATCTCCAGGACTTTTTTTCTACTTTCCATTTCGGGCCCGAGATAAGGCAGAGTGTGGACCCTTGCAGTTTATGCAGAACTTCGGAGACTCACATGGTGTTTCGTGAGCCTCTTGTCCACAATCCGCACAGGTCAGCTTACCACGGCATCGCAGCTTCGTATGCCCAAATTCCTGACACTGAAAACAGCGCCTAGGATTAGGGACATACGGCCGGACCCTAAGCACGTGGAAGCCTGCTCGGACCTCCTTTGCAAGGGTAGGTGTCGCAAAAGTTAGAATATACGTGTCAGTTTTTTTATCTTGTCCGTTCTTTTTGGTGGCTATACGGTACACTTCGCTGACGTGTTGAGGGGAAAGCTCCTCACAGATGTCCTCAATGCTCACGCAGTCGAGGTCATAGCAAGTGACCACTCCCTTGCAAACATTGAGGAACCTGTGCGGTTCCACCTTCACCTTTAAATGATTCGAGGGGCTCAACGGTATTGTAGTTATTGCCATTATTTTCTTTGTCTGAAGGTCGTTTTCAGTCTGGATCATAATCTTGCCATCGCGCAGTTTTCTAATTGAAACCCCAGACTCGGCAGCTCCACTTATCACTCTTTCGAGGACAAATGGGCTGACACGCTTGAGGTTCTCATTTTCATCCATTCGAGACATTACCAGGAAGCGGGGATGGGGCCTCACCACTTCCTGGATTTTTTCAATTAACGGGCTGGACGGCCTTACCCGTTTCCACCTCTTATCTATATTACGACCCTGCGAGGGGCCGGGCAGTGAGTTGCCAGCAGTGTTTGGCAGTACGGTGCCAGCGGTGACAATTTTGTCGGCCATGCCATGATTGGGGACAACCTACACAATACTCGGATCGTAGACCAAGGGTGACCCAAGTTGGTACTACCACATATGGCCCTGTTAACTGTCCCGACGAGAGGCCCTATACGACGCAAGACATGACAACCTTCGCATAGAGCATCGCCGAGATAGAGGTCAACGCAGCAAGTGGGTGTAGGAAAGTGCCAATTTTACGTCCGGGCCCTCATGAACGCAACCGATCTTTTCCCAAAGTAGGGTACCCGGTTATTGTCATCCCCAAGGCCCTTCTACTAAGGTATTGCAACCGGCGCACTTTCATTCAGGAGCTCAAAGCAGTGGTATACTATAATAAGCAGAGAAGAGCCGGGTTATTAGCCAAGGTCGTCAACGGAAAGGCCAAAGGCCTCCGTGCAGGATGAACGGCAGGGAGAAGGGAAGGAAAAGGTAAGGATAGATAAAGCGAAGGGGGAAGAGTGAAAAAAATGGGGGAAAAGAGTGAAAAAAAAGGGGGGGAAAGAAAGGAAGAAGAAAATGATGTGAAAGGAAAGATATAGGATAGGTTTGTCCCGCACGAGGTGCGTCCTGCACAGAAGCCTCCCCTTTTAGTCGCCTCTTACGACAAGCAGGGGTTACTGCGAGACTATTCTAAACCCCGTCCCGCAGGGGGGAAAGTTTTTAAAGGACTTATTCTTTTTTTCATACCAAAATATTGGTTTTGTCTTTAAAAAATGTAATTAACATAAAGTAATTTTTATATATTTTTATTAAAGTTATTTCATAAGTGTAATTTTGAAGCAGTTTTATGGAAGTTGACTTCGAATCCATTTACAACTACCCCTAACGACATATTTAAACATGTTTGGTTTGATAATGTATTTGAAATGATCATGAACGTAGGCCTACTAATTACATTTTCCTCATCCTTGCTAAGTTTAATCGTGCAGCCAACCATATAAACTTTGAACCCATGTGTCCCAAGTTACCGGTAATACAAACTTACACTATTAATGTATGTTTAACCTTGATTCTTTACAAATTTTAAAAAGTAGCCTAGGCTTACCTTCTTTGTGAAATTTTAGATTGGATTTTGAAATAGATGACTTTGGAAATCGTGTAATGTAATTGATTTGCCCCTAAAGAATATGTGAAAGCATTGACAATAATATCGTCCTAATTTTATAAACGTCTTATTTCATTTAAATTATATAGTATATTAAATGGCGCTTAAAGCACTTCTTCTTCTAAGAAGGCAAAAGCCACTGATCAGTGACGTCACGCACGTGACACCAGTCAAGTCAGGTTGACAATATATATATTTCAAATAATAACTTCCTCTTCTCGAAGGTTCGAATAGAGATTTTTAAATGTAACTTGAGTCATTTTCCGGCTCTAGAACCTCCCAGTAAGACCGAGATGTTTTTGTCTTGTATTTTGTTTTTTTAAACTAAACCTTCTCGAAGCTTCCATGACCAAGGAATATATACAAAGAATGGTGCAACGTAAAGGCAGTTGGTTGGCAGTTGGCAGTTGGTGTCCAATACTGACAGAACTCACTTGGCGTCCAGCAACACCTGTCCGCGCTAGCCCGCGTATATATTTCGACATGATCTATTTTCTCATTAATTAAACTGATTCAGAAATAAAAAACATGTCAAAATGAAAAGTGTATTAATCATAATTCTTCAATAGGCGCCCATCGCGGTAACGTAATTCCAGAACGTTACAATTGGCTTCCCAACTTAGGGGCACGAATTACCTCCACGAGATACCTCCCCGAGATACAGCACGAGATCCCTCCCCGAGAAACAGCACGAGATACCTCCCCGAGATACAGCACGAATTACCTCCCCGAGATAGCCACGAAATACCTCCCCGAGGTAAGCAGTAGAGGACAACGCCGAAGACCGAGATAAGCAGCAGAGCAACGCCGAGGACCGAGATAAGCAGGAAGCAGCACCGAGATAAAGCAGGAAGCAACGCCGAGGACCGAGATAAGCAGTAAGCAGCGCCGAGGACCGAGAGAAGCAGCTTACCATCACCAAAGGAGACAAGGGGTGGAGACACAAGGGGTGGAGACACAAGGGGTGGAGACGAGTCTAAAGAAGATATCACAGATAAGTCATCAACAGAAACTTAAATTAAATAGTGAAAAATATATTTGTCATTTGTGCATTTTGGGGGTGGAACAGTAAAAAAATTTTTATTATTTAAATTAAGGGAACAATAATTAAAAAATGGCAGATTCAAATGATAATAGTGACGCTAGTAGCTATTCTGAAGAGGTAGCATATGAAAATAGACCTAGGAATCAGTTAGGTCTAGAACAATCAGATGAGGAAATAAGGGAAAGTGAACAGGACAATGGAGAGTCATTTGCAGAGGGAGAGAGAGAAGGAGATAGGACAGAAAAAGAAAGAAATGTTATAGTAGATGAGGAAGAAAGAGAAAAGAATAGGGAACAAAATATGGAGCAACCCATAGTAGACTTAACCCAAATTATGAAAATGTTACAGCAAATGGCAGAGGATAGTAAAAAAGCTAGCCAGGAAACTAAACAAGAAATAGATAAAAGTAGCCAGGAGACTAAACAGGAAATAAATGCAGTTAAACAGGAAATAGATACAACTAGACACGAAATTAACCAAATAATATATGCAAATACCCAGGCAATTAATCAGAAAATAGATATAAATCAGACTAAACTTGAACAAATCAATAAAGAACTCAGTGCTAAAATAGAGTTAAGTAAGGAGGTTTGTGATCAGAGATTTGGTTATGTAGAGCAAAAAATAGACCAATTAGAGAAGGTTCATCAAAATTTAGCAGTACAGTTAAATGAGGTAGACACCAAAGTGATAGAAAAGTAAAAAGTAAAACAGATTTTGATTGAAAAGCATGAAAACCTAAGGAAAGGACAGTTCAAGTTAATGGAACAGATTTCAGCTAATAAAAATAAAATAGAAACAATAGAACAAGAATCAGTTAAAGGGTTAAAGGAAGTAGAAATTAAAGTTGGGAATCTGGACCTTCAGGTAGAACACAATGAAAAGGAAATAAATGAGGTAAAATCAGTACTTGATTCTCAGCAAGACAAAAATAAAATTTTAATTAAAGAACAGATAGATGGGATCGTAAATAAGGCAGTAGAAAAACTAGATAAAAAACTAACAGATTTTGTGGTTGAAAATCAAACAAATATAGGGGAATCTAGTAACTTACACGATACTACCAACTTATTTGCTAAGGGACTAAGAGAAACGTCTTTAGCACTTATTCCAAAATTTAAAGGAAAGAGAGGAAACATTTCAGCAGTACAATATATAAATAAAGTAGAAAGAGTATTTAAAGGAGAAAGAATTAATGAAAAAGTCAAAATAGAGATATTTTTATCAGGCCTAGAAGATGAGGCAAAATCCTGGACAGATAGTATAGAGAGTGAATGGGAGACATACGAGCAGGCTAGGGAAATATTTTTGGAAAAATATTGGTCTCAAAATCTGCAGGATGATTTTCTACAATTAATTTTTAATGGAAAATATAACGACAAGGATGGTACTATGAGTGAATATTTCAATAAATTTGTGACACAAGCGAAATATTTGCGATACCCAGTAGTAGAGGATAGATTGATAGGTCTTCTAATGAATCATTTTCCAACTCCAGTACAAGACGTTCTCATTAGCATAAATAAACAGAACATCAAAGAAGTAGAGAGAGTATTAATGGCATTTGACGATAGATATCAAAGAAACAAAGAAATCAATGATCAGACAAACAAATATAATATTGATAGGCATAGGCAATCAACAAACCCTCAAATCAAAGAAATTAATAATGGACAAGATAGGCAGAGATATCAAAATAATTATCCAATACCAGAGCAAAATAGAAAATATCCACATCCTAGAATAGAATATCGACAGGATAGGAACCAAGGACCTTCGAGGCAAATAAATTCGAGTGATCGACAAATTAATAGAAATAACAATACAGGTAACCCCAGATTCACAACCAATCAAGTACATCAACCTCCAAATTTTAATTATGTGCCACCCTTCCCAGGGACAACAAATTTAGATAGGTAAAATCCTAGACAAAGGGAAAACTAAAAAGTTAATCACGTGACAGTCCGTACGTGATGAAGATTACAAGTAAAAATCGGACCACAGAACAATCAGCCTATTTAGAATATGTTAGACAAAATGTAATACTACAGGGTAACCCAAAAGAAGACTTGTTATTTGAAGCAACCGATAAAAACAAATATAGTAAATCAGTATCACCTGAAATTGAAGGAAAATTAGGGGCTATTAAAGTAAAAATGTTACTAGACACAGGATCAGAGGTGACAGCAATGTCACAAGAATGTTTTGAAGAAATAAAAAATAGTAATTTAAAAACGGCCATTCCCGTATTACCAGTAACCAATACAGTGATTATAGGCGCAACAGGAACTAAAAACAAAAAGGTTAAAAAACAAGTATTAATTGATGTTGAAATAATTAATATAAAAATGAGTATCATATTTCTTATTATGGAAAATCTAAATGTTCCAATTATATTAGGGTCAGATTGGTTAGCAGGATTTGAGGTTGATATAAATTATCAAAATAAACAGGTGTCAATTAATAAAGAACCTTTTAATTTGAAAGTGCCATTTAGCGAAAAAGTTTGTTCAAATATTCTAAGACTACAAGTAAAGGGAATAATGAGCGATCAATTTCAACAAAATATATAAAAAGATTACAACAATTATCGGTCAATAGTCTACAAATACCTTGGACAGATATAGAAAAAATAATTAGTAAACTGTCAGCCATCAGTACAGAGCAAAAACAAAAATTATTAGACGTAATGTGGCAACATAAAGAAATCTTTTCAGAAAAACCAGGATTAAATAATTTATACAAATGTAAATTGGAAGTATCAGATCATTCCCCCTTCAATAGCAAATCGTATCCTGTACCCTATAGCCAGAGATCAGCTGTAGAGGAGACCCTTAATCACATGTTGGAATGGGATATTATTGAGCGGTGTAGTTCTGACATAATAAACCCACTAGTGGTAGTTAAGAAAAAAGATGGGGGGGTGAGATTATGTTTAGATGCCCGTAAAGTAAATCAAATTTTAATTAATGATAATGAATCACCAGCACCAGCGAATGAATTAATTCAGAAATTTGAAGGCTGTACATTTTTAACTTCACTAGATTTAGTCAGCTCTTTTTGGCAAATTGAACTAGAATCAGACTCTAGAAAATATACCTCTTTTATATACAATGGAAGAACTTTTTGTTTTAAAAGAATGCCTTTCGGACTAACAGTATCAACAAGTAAGTTTATTAGGGGATTAGAAAAGGTCCTAGGCCCTGAGGTAACTCTCTACGTAGATGACATAGTAATTGCATCGAAAACATTTGAGCAACATGTAAAACAGTTAGAATTGGTATTAAGTAAACTTAAAACAGGAGGAATGACAGTCAATTTCAAAAAATCTTCTTTTCTTTGTGAACAAATAAACTTTTTAGGTCATATAATATCCCCAGAGGGAATTTCAGCAGATCAAAATAAAACCAGGTCAATTAGGGAATTTCCTACCCCAAAGAACAAAAAACAACTACAAGCTTTTCTGGGTCTTATAAATTATTACAGAAAATTTGTCAAACACCATTCAGACCTTGTGATACCATTACTAAATTTAACAAAAAAGAATCAGGAATGGAACTGGGGCAGTGCAGAAGATGCAGCAATGGACCACATCAAACAACAATTTGTAAGCACAGTAACCTTAAAACACCCTGACTTCGAACAACCCATGAACATATGTTGTGACGCATCTGGATTGGCAATAGGTGCTGAGCTGTTTCAATTTGATAAAGAAGGAGACCGTAGACCGATAGCATATGCTAGCAGAGTACTTCATGGTCCTGAAGTTAATTATACAATTACAGAGAAATAACTATTAGCTATAGTATATGGATGTCAACAATTTAGAATTTATATTTATGGAAAACCAACCACTCTATACACGGATCATAAGGCATTAATTTTTATTAATAAATGTAAATTACTTCATGGTCGCTTAACTAGATGGATCCTACTATTACAAGAATATAATTTAACAATAAAATATATAGCAGGAAAAGACCAAGTAATAGCAGACACTTTATCACGCTATCCACCTGAAGGCACAGTAGAAGGTACCATTGATAGGGAATTTAGAGTTTTAGTACATAAAAGAAAACCTATTAATGAAATAGAAAATAAAATAAAAAAGGAATTACCATTATGTCAAAGAGAGGATCAAAAACTAAAAAAGGTTTACAGAATTAGAACAGTCAGAACCCAAATTAGAAATTGCAAATAACTATCAAATTTATAATAATTTACTTTTCAAAAAAACCTCCATAGATAAAATTTGGACTATTTGTATTCCCACAGAATTAATAATAACTGTAATAGAGAATTGCCATCAACAGTACGCTCATGTAGGGGTAAAAAAATGTTATAATATTTTAAGAGAATCATGTAATTTTCCCAAGATGAACAGAACTATAGCAAAAGTATTAAGACAGTGTGACATATGTCAAAAAACCAAAATCCCTAATGTAAAGTATGAGGGCTTAATGAAGAATGTATTAGCTGACCAACCGTTACAATTAGTTTTTGTCGATATATATGGACCACTACCTTCTAGTATTAGAGGTGTACAATATATATTTGCTGTTCTGGATATTTGCACTAAATATGTTAAATTATATACAATGAGGAGAGCGACTGCCAATGCAGTTACAAATAAAATAATAAAATACTATGTAAAAGATGTAGGTATTCCCCAAATTATTGTTTCTGATCATGGAACACAGTTCACAAGCATAAAATGGAGGTCAACTCTAACAGATAACAAAATTATTGTAAAATATACTTCTGTATATCATCCCCAAAGCAATAGTGTAGAAAGAGTTAACAGAGAGATAGGTAGGTTTTTAAGGTTATTTTGTCATGACAATCATGCTTCATGGGCAAATTATGTAGAAAGAATAGAAATTTGTCTAAATTCAATAACTCATGAAAGCACAGGTTACACACCTCAAGAAGAATTATTATTATTATTATTATTATTATTATTATTGTGGTTTAAAGGCCCATCGACACATCTAGGTCATTAGGGCCTTGAAATATATTATAAACATAATAAAATCCACATAGGGGAAAGGGATAAAACATTCACCATCTGAGACACTCCATAGGAGTGCTCAAATGGACGCTTGGTATAAATTAAGTGATACACCTGCTAAAAAAAAAACCACAAGTGTATCACTCCAATAAAAAAGACAAAACAAACATATTAAAATATAACACGTTAAAAAGACAAAACATGTTAAAATGATAATACGTTAAAAAGACAAAACAACATGTTAAATTGTAATAAAACC